>JAJNNV010000123.1:0-22200 GCA_022544895.1 Biscogniauxia sp. FL1348 | reverse complement strand
ATAACAATAAAAGCATACATTTTACGCTCTGGAGACGCCAATACCATGTCTAGACCATGCCTCAAGATCCCAACCCAACGCGGAATAGTTAAGTGAAGCCACAGTAACGGGGATGGTGGGACGATTTCAATGCTTTCCCTATGAGGCAACACGGATATTGCTTCTATGATGCTATTGGTTGATTTGAATTATTCTCAGGAATACATAGACCCATAACGGGATGCTATAAAAAGGACCAGCGATGTAGAATGGAAATGCATTAATAGAATCATATTTATTCGGACCATTTTCCACAGATTTGAGCCTCATACAGGATTACGGAATCTATCTTATTTTCAGTGAGACTTGTATATCACCAAGCTAACCTAGACCAATGTAATTACGCCTACCTGTATCATTAGGTATTCGTCCCGCTATCACGGCCACCGCCAAATCGATGCTAACCGACAACAAAACCCATGCACGTGTTCAAGTACAAGTTTCTAGCAGCATGATCTAAAACATTTTGGGCTCGCCGCGATACCTATAAATCATTGGAGAATATCATACCTGGCGAGGCAGAACGTAATATGTTAGTAAGGTCTATGGTCTTGTCCAACTCGGCGTCCTTGTATACATGAGCTCTAAGAAAAGGTCCAAAAAGCTACAGTGACATAGTATCGTGACGCAGGTTAGTAGTCTTGAATATAGCTGGACAGACAGAGAGACTGCTCTCCTTGCTAATCCTGTTGTCGTCAGTCAATCCTAATCAGGGGTTCCGCTTGGTCTATTTCATAACTCCGTCGAGTTTATTGAAGACAGCTGTCGATCCAGTAATTTGAAAAACCCAGGCGAGCTAGGGCCTGCTTAAGACAGCATTGGGATCTTGGTAACCCAGGACAGACTGAGTTACATCTTTTCGCAAGCCCGCCTCCCCGTGTATTTAATTAAGGACAAAGCTCGTATGTAGAGCCGAGTCTTATGGTTTCTAAACCGCGACATTGCCCAATGTCAGGTGGACAAGTGCACAACAGAGTAAGAAATATGGAAGGCAGTATAGGGGTAACTATTTGACGGCAATAATCGCCGAAGAGCCTCCCCTCGGATACTCGGAGAGCTCTCGACTCTTTTATACCTAGTTTACAATGAATCTCCGTCCCTTAGTGCCGTCTTCTACGAGTTCCTGACTCTAGGCCCGTGACACCAAGATTGGCTATTATACTTACAAAGGTTGCGCTAAGGATAGCAAATGTGCATGGCGAGGTGAAGTGTTGGTACCTCTCTAATGATCACGATTCCATCCTAGCACAAAAGCGATCCCGCTAATGCTTTGCTAGCATCAACGTGGTATATATACTCCACGACACATACTCTTCTAGCTCTCTTTATCACTCTGTTCAAACTGTTCATAAAAGCATTCTTGGCATTCTTCGATGTGTTGCTGAAAGAAGTGGATCGTTTTGAGAGAAGATGAAATCTGAGCGTGCTAGATAATATTATCCTGGCCAAATGTTGTGGCAGTCATTAGGCATATTGGCACTTCTTAGTAACAGGTGGCAAAAACCTCTGCATGATGATACCGCAAATAATTATTCCGCTTGAACCATAAAAGAAACTGCTCATTTCAATGGTTCTGGAATATAAAATATCCTATTTAGCAATATCGTGGAACATTAAAGGGGTTGCCTCGCATGACCAACTTGATCTCGCACTTTGTTGCCGGATTTTACTCCCTTTGCAGACTTTACTGCCGACCAACATATATCTTCACTGATGAAGCCAGTGACATTCACTTATAATCCTTATAATTTTAATAACACCTGAGTTACACCAACTCGAGGTTCTTTGAGAAGGTAAGCTAGTGTTGGGGGGTTATCAGAGACAATGTTTGACACGAGGATAGTTCTGTCAGGAGTATATCCATTAATTATGTATTTTACTCTGTGGGGTTTAATGAATACACGTTGAATTAGAAATCAAATTCAAGACTTGATTTTATTTTAACGTGCTATGTAGTTTGTGGCTCCATGGTTATTATCACGATGTAGGGTTATTATCAGAGTAGGTGATATTAACTAAGTTACGCGAACAACCAGAACTAACAGGGATGAGTTTATCATTGCTATCTGCCTAAGCTATTTCTTAGTCTCCTATCGTATTTCTACCTCAAATCCAATGTATTTAGAGAATATATTACCGTCCCCCCTAAAGGCAATATAGTCATGATGTGAAGTTCCTTTTTCATCCCCATAAAGTGACACTGCCATCATAAAGGTTTCTGAGTTTAGTTAGCATTTGGTTCCTTGCGTCTTTACACATGCGCTCATTCGTTCAACAACATATATATATAGTGGTCATGGAATATGTTCAAGGAGATATGTCGAATATATACAAGAGGGTTGTATACATTCTTCATTTGGAGGATTCAAAGCGCCTCCCAGCCATAAATAAGAAATCCACCGGCATTAACGAATTTGAAGGGAAAATACTATATACTGCCCTAGAGCCACATGTCCTTCAGATCAGTTACAAACCTATCCCAGACTCCTATCTAGCTGTCCGAAAAATCCGCGCCCTCAGTTCCCTCTTCGCCTCCAACAAGCCGTCCTGCAGCCTTTCAGCAGCACCCTGGTTCTCCACTGCTCGTCGCGTGAGGAAGGTCAAACATTCACGGACGCTGCCCCAGGTTGCACATTTATATACGCGAGGGACAGCTTCGCGGCCAAGAGCTGCCTGCTTCCCGGATGATCCTTCGCTGTCTTTTAAACGTTCAATATACGCTATCAGCTCGCCACTAATATGGTCTGCCATGCCGTGGAGCTGGCCAAACTCAAGTGCTCCTGGATTGAGACCTTGTAGAGTGAGATCTCTGTGTAGTTGCGCTGCCATGCGGATGGAGTCGGCGTTGTGCCCAGCAAGGAACAACTGTACTTTAGGGAAGTTCTCCCGAGTTATGCCGTCGAAAGAGCGCGTGAGTAGGTCATGTGCAATGCCGTTATACGAGGCATCGGTCTCGGCTTTCGTATCATGAATGCGCTCGCGGATGTCGCTAGTAATGTACGCGCCCCTCACTAGTTTGATACCTAAAATCCAGCCCTCTTTCTTCGCCATCTCTAAATGGCCACGGAGGATTTCCCGTGACGCCTTGAGATATGATTGGTAGGTGTTCAAGATGAGGGCATCAGCACCCCGGTTGTATTTGCGCATCCAGTCAACTGTCCAGTCGTCAATTGTAGCTTGGTATACCTGTTGTTCGGCATCGACTATGATACGGGAGCCTTGATCCTGCGCTTGTTGACACAGCTTATCCATGGCCTCTTGAAACTTCTTGGGAGGCTTTTCACCGGCCGTCAATGCGCTCGCTACCCGGCCTCCGGCGCCTGTGTATTTGATTGCAAGATAATCCCCAGGATCAATCATCGAAAGAGTTTGCATGTTCCCATCTAGCCAGTGTTGGATCTGTTGATCTGACAACACGTCAGAATTCGGATTCGTATCAGCAAGATTGCGAGCAACAATCTCGCGGGCATAGGTTAATATGACACCCGCATATCCAACACTCTTGATACTAGCAAGTGTCTTCCGGATCTCAACAGGCTCAGTTCCAGAGCAGAAGTTATTATATATAATAGCTCGCAATATTCGGTTCAAAACCCAGTTCCTGTCCGGATCGAGAAATGGTTGATGCGAATTTATTATCCTTTGTAGGAGGTTCATGCCGAGACTATAAAGTTTTGGACTCGTAAACAGGCGGCTGAGGAAAATCGTCCGGAACAGAGCAGCAGTGGACAGGCGCTGCAATGGCCATATTGATACAGGACTTGGGGTATTGCTATTTTTAGTTGGGTCACCAAACGTAGGTAGCCCCGCAGCGTTCTTTGCATAATAGCTGGGAGGGGAAGAGACAGCAGCAGCGGTAGAACTACTGTTGCTTCGTATCGTGTGAAGAACTATGGGGACATTGTTGCTGATTTTGGAGCTGGATAATGAGTAAAGCTTCACGCGACTGCTCATCATCGGCCTTGAGAGGGCCGATGGTGAGTAGAAAGCCATGGAGTTGTCGTTGGTTGCAAAAAGGAAGAATGGCTATGTATAGGAGGAGAAGAATAAGCTCAAGTCGGAATAGAGAAGATGTCTAGTTATTTAACTCGGTAATTGATTGACTAGGCATGCTCAAAGTAACCGTACTATTGCGAAAAGAGACATCTAATGTAATCCACATCAATGATATCGACATATCGATCAGCTTGACTTCCTTCAACCAATGAGAACATCTATACACACCGTTTCTACAGTCTACGGTTGTATAGTGAAATGTGGGTCTAATCTATAGCTTTCCCAATCCGGAAGCCAGGCAAGTCGCCGAGTGGTCCAGCGATCATCGGCTGTGCGCGATAGTCTTCGTAACCCCGCGTTTGCTTATCAATGGCCTATAGCAAATGGGGGATATCTATAGCGACTCCGGTCTTTACCCCGATAGCACGTCCTTCTCCTCTTCGCTACTTGTAAAATCACTCTCTACCCCAACATCGAGGGATGTTGTGTTGAATGGCTGGTGTTACAGCATCAGAAAATGGAACCAATAAAGCAGCCAGCAACGCCGCCACCATGCATTTCCCGCCGATCGCCGCTCACATAGGTGTTCAACTGGGTATCTATTCTCGAAATCCTGGTTTAAAGAGAAAACAACCTGACACTGAAAATAGAATACGTATGCGGTAGATATAGGTACCTAGGTAAGAAATTAGTCACTCGAAGACTAAATGCTCCGGAATGTGGCCATGTAGCCCATGTGTTCGTCTTCATGTCTCTTGTATTGTACCGTTCCGACTGTTGAGCCTCACGTATCCGTCTCTGGACATTACTTGCGTGATTTAGAACCGATTGTGCTGGGGCTGGGGCTTCGGATCCAACTACGGGCGAACCGAAAGGACCAGTCAGAATATATGATCGACCCCGGGAAGACTAGATGTCATACATATTCCAACTCCAGAAGTGCTAGAAAAACACCTCACAAGAATTACTAACACCGGCGAGTGAGGCACCACGTTGTTACTCCTCTGGTCTACTGCTCCAAGGCCTCGGAAGTCTGTAAGTTTTCTACCAACCACTCAGTCCCCAGAATCAACTAGTACTACTGCATTGTGCAAAATTATATTGGATGATAATTACCGCATTTTGTATACTTTGGTAAATAAATCCACGGTCGAAGACACTCCTGAAGACCTGCAAAAGACGGAATTGGAGTAAAATGATCCGTACTTAGAACTACTGAGGGAATGGAGGCTGTATAACGTTGAACATGCGTCATCATCACATATCCAGTAAGGTAATTTTATGATAGGCCTCTCAAACCATGTGATCTCTTCCCTAGCAAGTGGTGAAAGCTACGGAACTACCGGGTTCAGTTTGCTGTGGGAAATATCCTATGATGCGCTGCCCATAATTCTCCAGTGCGGTAACGTTTGGTGCTGGGATCACTAACCGGTTCTAATTACTCTATCAAGCACTCGGCTACGCACATGACGTTACTTGCATTAAAGCTGGCAATGTGTATCCGTCCATTTGAGCAGGACATACATATGCAACCCTTGACAATCAATACCCCATCCCAACCCAGGGAATGAAAATCATAGGTATTCAGAAACGAGGTTGAGGTAATCGTTCCGATATATCGCCATGAAGACATGCACGCTCATTAAACGGCTTTGATTCATACTTTTGATATCGATATGTATGGGGGAAGGTTGCTCGGCTCTTCCAAAGGTAGGTAGCTTATCTATGTACAGTAATTCGTCTGTTATTTTGTCAGGGGTGGCAACGGGTATTGAGTTTTGGAAATATCCGTACTATTCAAGATTACACTCAAGCTAGAGGGACTCAATATTGCTTTAGATCATTGTGTATTGTTTCATGGTATGGCCATGGTAATAGGATATTGGATCCATAAATAAGATATCTATATATATATTGTTATAATCATAGCTTAACGTGAAACCTCGCACGCAGTTGTTTCCCAAAATTGAAGAACACCACCGGAATCGGCACAAGAGCCAATGATATAAATGCCAGTAGACTATTTCCCCACCCCAGTCCTAGAGAATTATACATTTGGAGCCCACACAAAGGTAGTAAAGCGCCCAGGAGTGACCTCAGAAACGACATCGCCGCAGTGACCGATGCTGCAAACTGGGGGTACGCATCTAATAGGTAGTTTTGGATGCACATCTAAATCGTACATTAGCATAGAACATCATTTGTTTCAAGGCCAGGACTCACCATAACACCCATCAAGCCAGCGCTAAAAATGACCACACCTATCATTGGGACGATCCAATGGACGCCGTACTGCGTAGTCCAGCCATATAAGAATAGTCCAGTTGGAAGGGCCAAACCCAGAGGAATCGTCATAGCGGGTTTGAGACGAACTTCAGGAGTGTGCTCGGCGCCCTTGGCCTTGTTCCGCTTGACAACTACATCCGTTAACTGCCCGAACCCTATAACGCCTATCATCATTCCAATACCGGCAGGTAGGAACGTCAGGCCGCTAGTCCCTTCGTCGAATCCGTACTGGCCGGAGTATACAAATGAGAAAGTAGTGATAAGCAGGTAGAGGATTCCATATGTGATGGCGACGTAGAGAGACATAAGAGTGACGATTGGAGTGAGAAGAAGCAGCTTCATAGGGCGCACGACAGCGATTTTGAAGCGATCCTTGGCGTTCTGCTGACCGGAGAGGATACTTCGTAGTTCCTTGTTTCCGGTCTGCTTTCGTAGGCGCCGGGCTTTATGTTCGAGGATGGCGGGTGCGTACGTCTCCTTCAAAAAGAACCATGAAAAGGGGATAAATATTCCGCCCTGATTAGGAGTATTATTTTAGCACCACCATGACGCGATTTCATGAAACAGCGAGAGATTTGTCCGTTTACTCACCAGAATGACTACCAGCCAGTAAACCCATCTCCAATTCGTGGCGCGAATCAAATATCCACCGGCAACAGGGCCTATACACGGACCAAGCAAAGGCCCCAAGGCCCACGCGGACATGGCCCTACCACGCTGTTCCACGGGCATGATGTCCGCGATGCTCCCACTGCCGATGGTCACCGGTACGGAGCCAGAGAGTCCCATCAATAACCGAAACGCCAACAGCATGCCGATGCTGTTGCTGAGGGCAGTGCCGATAGTAAAAAGCGTGAATAAGACATTGCCCCAAAAGTAGAGCGGTGCACGGCCGTATATCTCGCTCAGGGGTGCCACAATTAGGGGTCCGAAAGCGAAACCGAGGATGTAGATCGACACAAGGAAGGTGGCCTTGATGGCTGATGTTTCGTGGAACTCGACCATGATTCCTGGGATGCCGGGGGCAAACATCGATGAGCCTAGGGGACTGTAATCCACGGTTAGTTAGAATGCATCCATGACTGGGCACCTATCAGATAACCGAAGCTAGAAACTCACGTCACAACCGTTAGAAGAGAAAGAACGACAATATTCATCCATTTCCTCGACTCGGGCCAGTTCATGGGGTTTTCGGGGTCATCCGGTCCATCCCAATCGACATAGTCGCCCCCAGCGTCCACGGTCTTAGGCTCGACAACCACTCCGGCTTCGACGTCCGCTTTATCTTCGGTAGCATCTCCGGCTACGAATTCCGATGCTGCTGGAGAATTCGTGGTCGTCTCGTCTCCGGAAAGTCTAGAAGAGTCTAAGTTCGCCATATTTGACATTCGACGGTTCTGAGGACACTGGAGAACAATGGGCATAACAATATCACCAGGGACACCAGACCTGGTGATTGGGGGTATTATATAGAACTCACTTTATGAATTTCACATCCGGGTTGATCAGCGCCGGGCATGAAGTGAAGACGCCGTCTATTGCCTACGAAGTAGTGCCTTGGCAGGTCGTAAACTCGGATCCGGTCCGAGCTGCTCCCACCCATCGACGAGGCGAGACCACAATCAGCAGGCTAAATTCGTACTTTTGGCCCCACTAACCTACCAATGTACATTGGTATAGGCGAAGAAAAAATAGTTATGCAATGAGATCCGGAAACTTAGTTACCCGCTGTGGTTAGAAGTATAACCACCCCATAAAATTATCTACTCCACGGCTCTATTCCCATCTAGACACGGTGATGGCGAAAGAAAGTAGTATACAGATGGAGCAGCTTGAGTCACGCTTTGTTGGTTTTATTATTAAATGAACATAACAGCTTCAAGTCTACGTCCTCTATAGTATATCAACTTGTTCTTACGCCGGCTGCTCTACCTAGGCCTTTGGGTCTCGAAGACGCAATCTGGCCGAGGCAACGGTCTTAGCGAATAAGAACATATTAATGTAAACCTCCGATGTTCAATGCGTTGGATTGCTTTGAGTTGTATACCTAGGTGCCTAGGTCGGTTCTTTACTTAATTGGCGTTCGGCCTCTTCTTTCTTACGCGTGCATAAAATAGATGCTAATTCTGTGAGTTGAATTCGCCAAAAATTTAAGGATCTCGCATCAGATACCTATTGGACGAAATTACTACCTACTGGCGTGCATTATGGCTCTCAGGGGTTCAACGTTCGATTGCGTCCGATTTTATGAATTCCCACAAGTTCCGAAATCCACACCATCGAATGTGGTGTAAACCCCGGAGGTATCGTGGCACACCGTCCTAATCTCCCTCTTTTCTTGGCGGGACGTTAGGGAAATATGCTTTTCAGTGTCATAAGATGAATGGTGCAAATGATCTGGCTTGTAGTTAAAATTCCAACATGGCCACGCGATGAGAACCAAAAACACATTGCGAGTGGTTTTGAAACGAGTGAGCCTTGGTTATACGCGCTGCCTAGGTAGATAGGTAGGTCGTTGAAGGTGACCAAGGATCAGTCCTAGTATAAGCATTATCCGGGGTTCAGTACTTGTTTTAAGGATTATATAAGAATATAACAGGGCAGAGTTAAATTATAGCTCTAGTAGTCTAAAGCTGCTCATTTTGGGCATAATTAGGTACCTACCTACATAATACCCATGTATACTACCTATACTTGTCATTTACGTCTGCTTGTGTCAATCCAGCTTTGATATCATGATCCCCCCTTAGACAATGGCTAGCCCGGACAGGGCAAACTCGCGCTCAGCCTATAGCAAGTCCAGCAAGGGGCATACCGGGGGCAACAAACAGGGACCAATTTGCGCCAGCTGCAAAGTTATTGCCATACGGCCACAGGAATACCTTACCGGCAAGCTGATTAGTAGCAGTAAAATAAGGAATGATGAAGATGCCATTATTATCTTTCTAGTCTCATGGCCTATGGCTGTCTATGTTCTCGTGAGAACAAAATTTGCCGGTTCCCAGGTACAGGATATCGATACTTAGCGAATCCATCAACCAAATAGATATTCATCAGGGTGCCAGGTTTATAGGGCGGGGAGAACGGGGCGATATGAAAAACTCGGACCTCACAGAATGGTTCTCACACATCGAAAAATACCATATCAGGCTTCAATCGCGCAGGTTGTGGAGTCCCCACGCCTCTCCAGTCTAGGTAGATCAACATGGTATCCCAGGAGCTTGGACTTCTGCTGAAAGACATCGTGACGGAGACGCTCATCATATTGGCACATTATGCGCAGTTGCCACACTACACCAGTGCCGCGACTTCTGGGTGCTCAGACACGTGGGAGAGGACCTGATCCGAGGAATCTCCTCTAATCACAGATCTCCGTAGGCGGAATGGCTTGCGACCCTAGAAGAGGCTCTTGCTGAAGCCAAGAAGTGATATCGCATACTGTTTTTACGAACTGTTTTTTTTAACGCCGTACAGTTTATATGTAGCATAGATTGTAGAAGAACATAGATAGTCCTTAATCAAGATACTATTCTTCGAAAATAATGGGGTATACAGTAGGACTTACTGGGATCCAATACAAACAACATTGAACATTATAAGATCTGTAAACTTGCTTAATCATCTAATAGGTGCTCGTTCATTCCGCGTATAAAGTCTTGGCATACTTTTTAGGTATCTAGGAGCGTCTGCCTTTTTTATTTTCTCAACTCTCAGTGAATTTCTAACAATCAACATTTAAGATATCCGGTCTCTAATTGTTTTTCCGCTCTTCTCTTTGCCTTCCAATCATTTTACGTTGGACATGCTAGAGAAAACTTATTTGACTGCATCATATTGACTCTACGAGGCGAACTCCTACCGTACAGGGGTAACTATTACCTATGGAAATATGTGCCATCAGTACCAGCAGCGGCTATCTTCATCGTCCTATTTCTCTTACTATCGATTGTTCATAATTGTAAGATGTACCGTTCCCGGATGTGGTTCTGCATCCCCTTCGTCGTGGGCAGTTACCGTGAGTATTTCCAGCTAATAGGAAAGGGGGATAGGGGTAGAGAAGAGAACTAACATTCATGTACACAGTCAAAGTAATAGGCTACATCGGCTGAGCGATTGCCAGCAGCGCAACAAACAAACACATTCCCTACATGATCCAGTCCACCTTCCTGCTCGTGCCGCCATCCGTGTTCGCCGCGTCGATCTACATGACCCTGGGCCGGATCATACGGGGCTCGGCGCTGCAGAGGAAGCTTGCTCGCTGATCCGCGTGCGCTGGCTAACCACTATATTCGTCTTGGGGGATGTATTCTCGTTCATGATTCAAAGCAGCGGAGCAGGGTTCATGTCCGCAGGTTCGAACACAGACCTCGGCCAGAACATTGTGATTGCCGGTCTTGTCATCCAGGTGATCTTCTTCGGACTGTTCGTTGCCGTCACCGTGACGTTCCACGCGCGCTTTCGGCAGCACGGCGTCGTATCCAAAGCGTTCGGCGCTTGCAACTCTAACCTGTGTGGTACTTCTGGTGAGGCTGGTTCTTCCGTATCTTATTTCCCTCGGGAGAGTATGCTGTCTATGCTCTATGGAACATCAGCGATGATCCTAGTGCGGTGTATCTTCCGTGTCATCGAGTATTCCATGGGCGTTGATGGCTATCTTTTGGAAAATGAGTGGAGGCTGTACATCTTTGATGGGTCCTTGATGATCACGACTATGGTGGCTTTCTAGATGTGGTATTCTTCAAAAATACGTGCAGGGGACAGTGAGGTGTCGAGGGGTTTTAACCCCACCTAGGCCTTTTAACATCCCCCCCTTTACGGAGGAGTATGCCTAACTTTCAATTAGCCCCTGCCCTTATAGCGTATGGAAAGGCCTTCCCCCTTTTTATCCTTAAAATAGGTTTTCTAGCATGTTATTCCTTAAAATAAATGTTGGTATTAATATTTGAAGACGTATTATTTTTATAACACCGCTTATATAAACAGCTTTATAGACCACATAGTACTTCACATGAAAGGTACTGTTCTTACTAACAAAATACTGTTCGAATGTCAAAACTGACGCCTTGAAACTTAGGCCATCAGCATACTTAAATGGGTAGGGGGTTATGCGGACCACTCAGATCTGCCACCGTGGAATCTGCCTCGTTATGCACAGGTAAAGCCACCTAGTTGCCTTCTTGTAAGCCTAACCACAGAAGCAGCAGATCCCTCTTGGGCGCTATTACAGCATAACCGAAAGCGGGGTTTTATTTTTTTGCTACAGACTCTTTGTGACTGTCTAACTTGTAGTTTAGAGTCCCTTCAAGCGTTGATAATTCGAGGCTATGGACGAAAAACTTGAAAGGCGAAACTCGCGGCCCTGGTCTGACTATGCGGACTCTCCTGATCTACCCCAATCCAAAAGAACTCGGGAAAGCAAACCTGAGCTTCAATGTGTTCTATGCACACTCATGTTCTCTCAGCAGGGTCTGAAACATCTTAACTCACCGAAAGGCCTCCGTCACTGGACCCGTGCTGAGTGCATGGCTTCCAGGGCAGAAGGCTGTAGATTGTGCGAGTTCATCTTCCTGGTTATCTACAAAGAACATGGCAATAATTGGAGGGATAATGATCCCCTTATATTTCGGAATTTTCGAAGTTCACAGTCAACACGCACGGTTTCTGGTAGCATTCAGTTGCCTGGTATCTATGGGCTTAAAGGCAGCCTTGAATCTGAGCTTGATAAATTCATCATTAAGATATTACCATTTGCTGAAAGGGGTTAGTGATTTCTTTTCTTTTTGCCACAGACAAGGTGATAACACTATCTAACAGGATCCAGGCAATCCTATTGCAAACATTATACTCAGGAGACCTATCCACAGAGATGTGCAAAGCGACAATGTATTTATGGCGGCAAAGTCCCTTGCTAAAAGGTGTATTAATCCTGATAAACCTCATAAACTTTGCCGGTATTCGCGAGACACTGTACTTCCGACGCGTGTCCTCGACTTAGGCAAGCCTGAGGATCCTCACCCCACAATCAAACTCAAGGTCAACCAGACAGAAACACACGGGCTGTACCTCGCTCTGAGCTACTGCTGGGGAAAGCAACCTAAGCCTACGGCGCCAGTCCAGCCGCTTCTACTACGGAGAAACACTCTTCACAACTTTATAAATGAAATCAAACTCGAGAGTCTTCAGCAGTCAGTACAGGACGCTATCTTCGTCACTCGCAAGCTTGGTTTTCGCTATCTTTGGGTTGATGCGTTGTGCATCGTGCAGGACTGCAAGGTCGACAAAGATGAGGAAATTTCGCGGATGGCATCCATATATAAGAATGCTGCCATAACCATCGCAGCTTCTTCATCTGATAAAGCGACGGACGGTTTTCTTTCCAAGAGAATCCAACCCTACCTTCCGGACTACATGTTCCACATCCCTACGCTAACTGGGGAGATTGGCACTGTGTATCTTTCGGCAGAGGCATACGAACCCGAACATCCCCTAGACACAAGAGGATGGGCGTTTCAGGAATTCATGCTGTCATCGAGGATGCTCATATTTTCCGACTACGAGCTTCTGTGGCAGTGCAAAGAGGTGGACCTTCGCGGTGTTACGGGAAGAGGTCTTGACTATCTACAACCTTTGGAAGCTCTACCATGGACGGTCTTCGACGGCGATGCGGAGCCATATTTCGGAAACCTCGATTCTGACAAGCTTTACCTCTGGAAAACGATTGTCCAACAGTACACGGATCGAAAACTAACAGATCCGGAAGATAGACTTCAGGCTATCAGGGGGATAACAGCCGAGCTAGAAATATTGTGGCGCGACACCAATATCTACGGGCTCTGGAAGAAATGGTTCATAGAGCTCCTGGCATGGTACAAGCCAGAGGTAGATAGAGAGAAGGAGCGGTGCCTCAAGCGGGCACCTAGCTGGTCATGGGCATCTTTAAATGGCGTGATCTACTACGAGGGGCCCTTCTGGACTGAAGATGCCAAAGTCAAGTCACTGACTGTAGCAACGGCAGAGCTGACATGTCGTATTCTTGAAGAAGGTGATATAGATGACGAGAAGTTTGCTACCATATTGGAGCGACCCGACCTAGAAAACCCAAGTGCAGAACTCCGGCAACGGGGGCTTGAACAGAGAGAGATGGAATATCTGCTCTTGGGTACGGTAAGGGGAGGTGAAGGTTATATTAAAGGCATCGCTTTGCTCGTAGTGAACGTGGGTAAAAGTGTTTACCGGAGAATCGGACTGGTCATCTTTACGGACATGACTGTATGGAAAGATGCGAAGCTACGTGATATTACATTAGAGCCGATGTTGAGGGGCTAGAACTTGATATATACGTATGTATAGAGTGGATACCATAAAGAGATATGATATGCAAAGAATTGTATATGAAAGCCTTTTTTTCTCACAAATTGGAAGCTTCGTTTCCTTCATTATTCTCTTCACCCACTCCCCCCCCCTTTTTTTATCGTAACGGTGATACTGCTTATTCTTGGTAGCATGAGCATGGTATTATACATACCCAACAGCATTTCTTTACAAGTTATCTAGGAAATCACAGATGATATTCATGGGGCCTATATTTACCAGCGCATCAACTCCTATTGACAGATGGAACATATCACTTCATTCCCCCTTTCCCCGATGAATCCTCTCATGTCTTCGACAATCACTCAACCTCGCAAATGCCTTGTCACAATTGAAGCATGCATACGGACGGTCCCCAAAATGGCCCCTCTCGTGGCCCTTCAAGTTGACCTTTCGCGTGAAATCCCTGCCGCAGATATCACAGGTGAACCGCGAGCCATTAATCCTGCGGCTTAAAGGCTGGAAAAGAGATGGTTCTTCGCTTAGGTCTGGGTGATAGGTCCGCACGTGTCTGTCCCTGTCCTTACTAGAGGAGAAGCCGATAGGGGCGGAGTTACAGTTGATGGGACACGGGTAAGGCCTGTCGTGGCGACTGTTGTGCATGGTGCGATCCTGCTCCCGGTCGTAACCCAGGTAGAAAAATTTGCATAGCGTGCGCTTGCACTTGAATAGGTTGGGGCCGTAGTAGTCTCCTATCGTATCATTAAGACAGGCTTCCGAGCTTGGCGTGAAGTTCTTCTCTAGTGTAATTCTGTTTTCCCGCAGAGCTTCATCAAGCTGAGTGATTCCAACTTTGTTGCGGACGTCGTATGAGCCCTTCTGGTGCGTGTAGATGTGATTCCATAAGAAGCAGATGTTTCTGTAGAATGAGAACCCAGTGAACTGCGCAAGTTCAGAAGGTAATTGTTCGAGCTCAGGATGCAGCTCTGTCGTGAGGTCTGCACCATGCGTGTCGATGAAACACTGCAAGGCAAACCCCAATTTCTGTTCGTACTCCTGGCGGTGATGCTGATTGTCAAAGAGGTCTCTGCACGCTCTAATCACTGTGTCGATGTGACTATGCCATTGGGAACAGGCATAGTCTTGAAAAGAGAACCAACCGAGTTTTGCCTGGTTTTTTCGGGCCTCTTGGTCATAGCCCCTTGAGAAACAGGGGAGACACAGGTATCTGAGACAGAGCGTAGTGAGATCACATTGAACTGCCTGTTCATTTATATGCTGATTTTGGACGATGTAGCTGCTGGTTGTCAACTCTTGAAATACACAATTGATGTGCGCGGAAAAAGGAAGGGGAAAGGCATATTGCTTACTGCCGTGCTGTCGAATGAACAATGCGGATATGATCACCATCTAAGACGTGCACCAATGATCCGAGGTACTTCCTCACATTTTGTCGAAGCATTCTGTTGTCAAAGTCAATCCTCTGGTTGACTGGATCATATGAGAGAATGGATTGCACTGTAATCTTGTGAGTCGGTAATTGCAACATCAGGTGTTTTTATTTCTCATGCCACTGTTTCGGGAGTCAAGGCTCATATGCTTGGCAAGGATAGACAAATTTGACATCCAAGGGGGGCAAAATGGGGAAATAAATGACTCCCGGAAATACTCACTTTCGTGCCATTTCAGGGGTCGCTTTGCACAAACCAGCCAGCCCAGGAGGAGCCTGGCCATTTGCCAGTGAGTCTCACCCTCTGCCAGTTTCATCAACTCGGTCTTAACTGCACCTAGAAGCTTCTCATATCTGCGTGTAGTTGTCAGTCTCATTTTTGATCCATTTCTAATGGGCAGTAGTAAATATTAGACATACATCTGTGATAGCTCTTTAGGTAGCATCTCTTCTTTGATTTTCTCTAGAAGCTTCTCTTTGGTTGGCTGCTGGAGAAGATACTCAATCGCAAGATGGGCATAGAGAAACATGTCTATGGTCCTCGTTAGATCACCTAAATCTATGGCGCAGCTTCTACTCGCAACAGACCTTCGCTCCGAAGGCAGATAATGCTCTCAATTTGTTCCGTATCGCTTTCAGAAAGGTTAAAACCACTGCTCGTGGCACGCGCCGCAGAAAAGTCCGGGATTCTCTTCTTCACATAGCCCCTGATGTCGTCTGCGTTGTCGGTCGACTTGAGCTCCACACAGGCATCGTCTTCCGGCATGAACATCTCCTTGGCCAGCTCCGGCATTGTCTGGCTCATGAACAGAACCCTAAGACAGCCCTGCTTGATTTCATAATCGCACCTTGTAACCTGCCCCATGAAGAAATCTGCAGCTTGGCGTATCTCAAATGTATCACATTCATCAAGCCCGTCGATGATGATGTACTGCCTGGAGTTGTATTCGCAGAAGGCCGCGATGAGGTTTTGGGCAATTTCCACGTTTGCCAGGCTTGTGCCTCCTCCAGATGCAGCCTTTTCGACACAGAGTGGTAAGAGATCCTCGTCAGCGTTCACCATCTGATGGAGAATGCCTTTAAGGATGTCAAGGTAAGTGCGATGTTCAGGATCTCCTTCCTGGCAGTAGAAGTAGTATGTCTTGCTGCCCCGTGGGATCACAAATCTCTTCTTTTCTGTGCACAGCTCTTTAAGCTCGTCTACGAGGAGGGATGCCAACACGGTTTTTCCTGCATACAGTCAGTTCAGCTATCCTTAAAGGGTTCTATGGATGTTATTACCAAATCCCTTGCTTCCGTGGAGCCATATGGCGGACTCAGGAGGCGGGTCTTCTTTCATCCAGTCGGTGACTTCACTATACCTCCTAAACAGCCAGCGGCCTGTGTCGCGACATATTCTCATGTCCTGGAACTTCTTGTGGAGCGACTGCATCTTCTTCGAGGCCGAGATCCACGTAATGACGCTTTTCTTTTGGTCTGCTTTCCTATCTATCTCTTCCTCCTCAAATTTCTGTCGACTCCAGTTCATATCGTTGCAATAGCGGTAAAATTCCATTTTGTCACCAACCCAATCTTGAACAACATCCAACCCGTCCTCTTTGTCCGCATCTGCTTGAGGATCTCGGAGAGATGCCCCATGTGTTTGTATGAACTGTCTGTGTCTTTCGAGTGAATCAGATAGGTGCTCGAACGTATGGTTCAATGAATTCCAGGTGGCTCGGGACAGTCTCTGCCATACTAAACAGAGGGATTAGTGTCTGTTATAACAATTGATACTCTGAGATATATCTCACATTTGGGCCGAAGAGAGAATAGCTTGTATGCCAGCTTATGGAACATAAAAACATCCTGGTAGATGTTCACCAGGCATTCTTCGCTCTCTGGTAGTCTAATGAAAAATCGCACATATTCATAAAGTAGCGGCATTTTACACCCTAGCTTCTCATATACCTCCAGCACATTGTCAAATGTCCTTTCTGTGGGACTTGTGGTCTTGATTATGGCTAGTTAGCAATATTCTTCCTGATATGGGATGGAGTGATGCCCAATGACATGAACATACCTTAAGGAGAAATCGAACTAGACCCCAAACATAGGCCATGACCTTCGCTGTATGCTGAAACCTAATAGTGATCAAAACCTTCTCGAAGTGTGCCATGCCAGTCAGAAAGGGCTGTATTCTTTTCATGTTCATCATTGTCTTGCTAATCTCCTGTTGTGATTGAATGGTATTAATATCCTGCTGGACATCTCGGTAGCTGCTAGACTCGAAGAATTCCTTGTCCTGGGGCTTCAAGATCCCCCATGTCTCGAACTTCTCTACAAGACTGAGTAACTCGTCCATGCCCATCGTGGCAGTCGATTGACAGCGTTGCGCGCACGACAAATCCTAGGTTTAAGTAAAGTAATATCCAGGAATCTTTTATTTCTCGTGTTTGGGGGGATTCACGTTTATACCTCTGAGGATCTTCTCTCTTTATAGTTCTGTCTATGAATCTATGACCGCTCCCCGGTGCAAGAAACAGCATGCATCCCCCTGCACTCTGCATCGTCCTTTAGTACATTACATTGCAAGATGCTGCTAATTGGGCGAATTATTTACCAACCACTGCATTCTTGGCCATTATGACGCCCGGCCTGAGTGCGGTTTCGCCTTGGGCATTTCTGCAGTACATATCTTCAGCCGAGTAAAATCTATCAGGCACCGACTGCTGCACCTTTGATTCGACCACAGGCATGACCCAGATAAAAGGTGGATGACCCCTGAATACCTCTAGTGGTTCGCGGTCCGTATCGAACTGACAAAGCTGGATTGCCTTGTCAGCCTGCTTCTCTGCCAACGTTGCATGAGGAAAGGGGTTTAATACAAGTGCTTCAAACCCTCAGCCTCTTAGACGGGGTCGGGGGCTGCGCCTTATGACAGCCTGCTTCAATGAATTCAGATTTCTAGGTGTCCGCGAACCTCGACATCTCGTAGTCCGAACTTCTATAGATTCTGGTTCATCGCATGAATAAGGGATTGAGTCTTTACATTACTAGCCTGAAATTCCCCCATAACGACTAAAGATTTACAATTTATTACTATGTCCAACCATTTAAAGCGAGTTTTGGACTTGTTCGAGGAGGTAGACGATACTACCTTTGATGTTGGCATTGGCGTTATGGCTGGTGTTCATCCATGTCCACCGTATCAGCAAGCACTGCCGTGTGATGCCGACATTTCCAATATACCGCGACGGAGTCATTATATAGGACCGAGTTCCATTAATTCCCAAAGGTATGGAGAGACACTGTGAGTTTCTCTAAAGCACCGCTAATAGCCCAGCGACGTTCCCGTTATGCAACAAGCGGACTCTCTGCCTGGCTTGTTCAGCGGTATCCTGTTTGGCCGGAGTGTCAGCGACCAAATGTCCTCGATGAACCTTGACGAGGTAGACTGCAACATGACCAGCGCGCTTACAGAATGGGGAAACAATATGACATCGTCGAACTTGCTCGACTCATCTCAACCTACCTCCAATTCATCTGCGGAGGCTTCGCACCCGCCGTCCCTCACGCCAGAATCAAACTATTTAAGAGCCGGGCTCATTATAGATGAAGAAACCGTATGCTACGGAATGGTGAGTGGCCACTAGTTGTGATTTCTCCGACTTAGGATATAGCTCACCAACGGTAGCTGCATAACGTCGACGTGAAGCTCGTAGGCGAGATGCAATCTATTGACAATAAGTTGGACAAAAGCGGGACCGTCTATGAGCGCTTCAAACTTAAAGGGCAGCAGTACCACATTATTCTGTGCTTCTCCGACGAGGACAAGGACTTCGGGTACCTGCGCTCCGGGGTAGGCCAAACGCTCGCACCGTTGCTGGCCATGTCACACGTCGAGTTCGAGCCCATAGTACTCACGTACAGCTTGAGAGAGGCCATTAGGCGCGCTCAAAAGCCTTCCGAGGCCTTGGTCAAGGTTGACATCAACGTGTACGGGTGGCGGCAGGCGGCGACGCAGGTAGGTAACACACTCTCAGGCGGCAAGCTGTGGTTGCAGAAGTCGAGCCATGCGAGGGGCGGAGTGGCATACGATAACCCACACTTCTTGCATATCAAGATTAATGGCATCCAGACCCAGTCATTTCAACCTATAAACCAGGTGCACAACGAGGGGGTGGCGAGGAAGAAGCACCGAGAGGAACAGTTGCAAAAGATGGTAGAGGAAGTTTACAAGTCTGTGGACAACACTCGGCATCTTGACATAGTCGAGGGTGGGAACAGAGTCTCCCGGAAGTTGCTCAAGTAAGTCTTATTACCTAAGACTTTTATAAAACGAACATTAAAGAATATTCAGAGACTTAGCTTATTATGGCTCATATTCAACCGATTTGAATGATAATAGTTGCTAATACACCACCTCTAGACACCAACAAGAAGCTCTAGGCTTTATGCTAGAGAGAGAATCCGGGCATATTAACAACAAGTATAGGCTTTGGAAGACAGTCTTGGAAGATGGGAGGGAAGTGTGAGTCGCTTGTAAATTCAATTCGGAGTGTATGATTAACGAGATTACACCAGGTACCGCCACAGAATCACAAAAGCCAAGCGGGTCATCCAACCAGACGAGAAAGGAGGTGGCATCCTGGCCGACGAGATGGGTATGGGGAAGTCCTTGTCTATCCTTGCATTGATCATGAAGACTCTTGATGACGGCAAGGAGTGGGCCCAGAAGCAGAATGACGATGCCGGAGGCAAGAAGGTGCACAAATACTCCCAATCCACCCTTGTGGTCGTCACATCTGCCCGTACGTGGCCTTCCTATTCTAACCAAAAGGGATACTGATGATTGACTTAACTAGTTCTCATCAACAATTGGATGAATGAAATAGAAAAGTATGGGGGTTTTTTTTTCACGTTCGTAGTAGTATCATCGCTAACCGACTCCATAGACACTTGAAAGGAGACCTCAAAGTGATCAAGTATCACGGTTCCGGCAGACCGAAAGACCTAGACACAATACAAGACTCAGATATAGTAGTAACTACCTACAACACTCTTACTAGGGAGTTTCAAATCAAGTCAGAGCCTTCGTCTCTCCACCAAATCGGCTGGTACAGAGTCGTCCTTGATGAAGGCAAGCCCCCATTACCCCCTTTCCATGTCTCAACCAATCACCTAACAACCCCAAGCACACACCATCCGTCACCCGACCACAGCCTTCAACCACGCCTGTAGCGACCTTCACGCCAACTCGCGGTGGTGTCTTACCGGCACGCCTATCCAGAACAAGCTCGCTGATATCGGTTCGCTATTTGCTTTCATCCGTGCCGAGCCCTTTTCCAAAGCCTCAGTCTTTCGCAAGTGGATCGAAATGCCTTTCGAGCAGAACGTCGAAGAGCCGAATGTGGTCAAGGACCGCCTGGTCATGCTCCTCGAGGCACTCTGCTTGCGCCGCACAAAAGAGGTCATCAAGCTGCCCGGTCTACGGCAGCACATCCGCACGCTGGAATTCTCTCCGGCCGAGCGCGAGCAATACGAGAAAACAAAGAAGACCCTAGTACGCATTATCCGGCAGCGAGTGGGTGAGGTCGAGAAGACCTCTAAATTCGGGCTGTTCCAGGCAAACTTGCAGATGCGTATCCTCTGCAACCACGGTACGTTCCAGAAGCCCTTCTCCTGGCAACACCGCAGTATCAAGGATGAGCTCGAGGCCGTCGTGAGCGCACTGGGCCGCAACGGCGAGATCACCTGCTCCGGCTGCCAGCAACCCATGCCGATTCTGGGGTCCAGCAGGCTGAGCAATGGCTTCCGCGACCAATGCGCTCACGTGTTGTGTTCCGAGTGCATTGAGGAGTCGAGTTTACCAGGTGCTGCCCAGCAGATACATCACTGTCCTGTGTGTGCGCGGTGGCGTAGTACGAATGCGCAGGTCGAGGGCGACATGGATGCAGCGGAGGATGTGGCAATGACGGACACGTCGGCGAAGAAATCTATAGAGGATTTTGATGACTATTATTTTAACCCTGAGGGCCACTCGACAAAGATGCGGGCTTTAATTGAGGACGTGGGCAAGAACCTGTGGACAACGAAAAGGTATGCTCCCCCTTTCCAATCCCCCCTTTTACATGGAGAAAATGGTGCATGTCTCAACTTGAATAGTATCATATTCTCCTGTTGGACCAGAACACTACATCTTCTGGCCAAGCACCTGGAGGAAGCTTCTATCCCCTACCTACGCATAGACGGCGGCTGTCCTCTTGCGCAACGACAGACCAAACTCGACCAATTTGCCAAAGAGGAGGAAATTCCAGTGCTTATTATGACGACCGGCACCGGTGCTTTTGGGTATGTCCGTGGCCTTGGCAGATATCCCTCTCTAGTATATGATATACTAAGAAGCTCTCCAGGCTGAACCTGACGTGTGCCAACCGCGTCTTCATCGTGGAGTTGCAGTGGAACCCCAGCGTAGAAAGCCAGGCCATCGCGCGCGCCATTCGGCTTGGACAGGACAGCGAGGTGCAGGTTACACGTTACGTGATTAAGGATACAGTGGAAGAGGTTTGTTTTCTTCGCCTTGAACCCGAGTAGTTCTTATTGTTCGTAGAGACTAACCAGATATAGGAAATGAGGTCCCAGCAAAAATGGAAGAAGCAGCTCGCGGCCATGGGATTCGAAGAAAATGCTGAACGTGCTTGAAACTGGGAAAGGAGAACCTCCTATCCTAGAAGAGTTTGATGGCAACATGCTATTACAATAAACTGATGAGCCGTTGGGGAACACGTAGATTCCCATAATACCTCGCTTTTTCTCTTAACCTACCAAACCATTGTACGCTTTATTTAACGAGTTTTGGCAGGATATTTCTGTCCTTGTTGCTGTGCTAGAATTTAAATGCGTTTTATTAAGTCGAGGATGGGATCCGGCAACTATGGGTTAACCGTAAGCTGTAATACGGGTCTCTAGGGGTTGACTGTTCAACCAAGTTATGGGGTGAGTGTCTCCGGTTAAAATGCCTTCCGTTGCATTCTGGTTAGGAATCACTATTGTTGGTGGGGGTCTCGGAAACTGAAATCTAACAGGTTCGACAATAAAAAAATTATTGTAATAGGTCCAGAGCGGTGGATCCCAGC
>JAJNNV010000122.1:0-23396 GCA_022544895.1 Biscogniauxia sp. FL1348 | reverse complement strand
CCTGTGAGAACTGCTTCCCCTGTTGGGCGACTTAGGAAGATTTTCAGCAGCAGGAAATACATCAGTGTCCGGGCGATGGGAAAGAGATTGCAGCGGCTGGGAAGGGGCCGGATCGGGGAAGTTTCCCTCACTAAAATCCCATCCATCTGTATCGGCTGCCGCCCGCTTTTCCGTGGAACCTTCGGCATTCTCAGCTCGCGCAAAGTCATTTCCGTGGTTCATTTTCGCGAGCGGATCTTCCTGTGCACGCGTCGTGGGTTGTCCAGGAGCTGGCCAATCGTTTGGGTGAGAGTACATCGAGGAGGAGCCCTCGTTGGATCGAACCATGGGAGCGGATTGGAAGTCAGGGTTTTGAGGTGGAATATTGGGTGCGGGCCTGGGGCATCGGTGGCGCGTGGTTTGCGTTCTGCATAGGACGGGCACCTGGGTCCTTTACATGATTCTGGCTTATTCTAAGAGCCTGGAAAGCTGCGTCGAGAGGTTGTTGGGCCATAGGTGCTCCAAAATCCCCTTCTTCCATTAATGGTAAAGGTGGTGAGTCTCGAGGCGGTGGCATGGGGTTCGCGGGCGTCATCATGAGATATGCAAATTCGTTCTGACATTTGTTAAGAAAATCCTTGAGGTATTCACGCTCATCGTCCTCTTCTACCCGTCCTCCCACAAGCCCCTCGAAGCCAGGTATCGGCTCCTTGGGCTTTTCTCCCGTAGCTACTAAAATGTTAGTGGATCATTCGCAGAAAGGGGTCGAGAAGGAGGTGCGCAGACCTTGTAACTTTTCTTGGATCAAGGTTGCCCGGTCAATCCTGGGAGGTTGTTTCACCGGATGATTAGTATCGGAGGGGGAGGAGGAGGCGACTTTGAGCTGGGCAGCCTGGTCCTTGACCTTTTTCTCGAGAATATTCACATATCTCTTCAACGCCTTCTGAGTAGCATCAGCGCGCCTAGCGGAGCCCTCAAGGGCAGCTATCCTCCCTTTCATCTCCTGACGCTCGATCTCCCAGGCGTTCCTATCTCTCTCGTGTCGATGCCATTCGGTTTGGAGGAAACGCATGACTCCTGGTGCATGACTTTTGGTTAGCTAGGTGATGGGAGGCGGGAGGTGGGAGGTGGGGGGCAACAGGCGAGAGGACAAGAGGACGAGAAGGAGGAGTGGGAGGTTCGACTTGCCTTGAAGAGTGTATTCGGTCGCATGAGACTGGTTCCCCTGGTTCATGGGCATGCCTCCCGATGGGCCTGGTCCCCCTCCACCTCCGGGCATCTCTTGGCCCCCAGGCATACCAACTCCATTCCCACCGGCACCCATGGCTGGGACGTGCTGCCAACTCATGGAGACGAACGTGCAAACTCGAAAGGGGGAGACAGCTGCAGAGTTGGACCGTTCGCTACTGTCTTCACCGTCGAGCTTGAATACAGGCGTTTGGCATGTGCATGGAGTCGTGTCCGAGCCTAAGGGATAATGGACGACTCGGACATGAACCGGCACGGGCTGGTATCAATTGAGTGAATGCCGTGAGCCAAGATCAGGGGAGTAGGCGTAGATACAGGTGCAACGCGGTCCTGGAATATTGCTCTTGTTGTTTTTCTGTCTGGTCTCGCACACGGCTGTCGGCTTCGTTGTATCGATGTGCCTTGGCACGATTAAATCTAAAGGAGATATAAAAGTACGTAAGGAGCGAGACGAAGAGGAAGAAGACAAGCCGGCAAACCAGAGTTATCGTTAAAGTCGTGATGCAATGCGATGCAGTAAAAGAAGCGAAAGTACGCGATGCGACGTTGGGTCAATGCGATGTGGTGTTGATCGTTGTCGTGAGGTGATTTGTAGTCGTTGTCCTTTTCTCCCCTGTTGACAACTGTTGAGATCAGATGGAAATGGAGAAAAAAAAAAGGAAGATGGGCTGTCGATGAAGCTAACCAGATTGCTACCTAGCATACCTAGCAGAGGCGGCAAGTAGCGACCTTACAGCTCTTTCTCAACCACCTACGTACTACCAAGTACGTACCTACCTACCATACTTAACCTATAATACGAAACCATGTAACCTACTAGGTAGTACATACTAGGTAGCTGTTAGGTTAGAAAAGTCCCCCTCTGTCGCCCACAGCCCGCCGGGAACATAAGCTTCACCAGCCAATCAGAGCCCAGGCTTGGTTGAAAGTCAAATCTATTGCAGGCCGATAACTCTAAAAGAGGTGTCGTGGCTCACAACAGCTGTAAGGTGCTTGCCACTACGGGGAATCTACCTATATCTGTACCTTAGTATGTAGGCACCTCTACATATGTACCTTCCAATCATCTAATCAGTGTGTAATCCGTATGTATGTACATACCTAGGTACTACATACATACCTAGGTAGTAATGAAACAAGCCATTTTCAGTGTCGTGGCGTCAAAACGCTAAGATACGCTCGGGCCATCTGCAATCTAGGGTACACTCCAACTATGTACCTACCTACAACCCACTCTCCACACGCTAGGTAGGTATTAGGTACCTAGTGCCCAGTAACTAAGATATCTCCAGTGGCACCCCCTTTTTAAGTAAGTGCTTACCCCTTACATCCATGAGTCCTCAGCCAAGAACATTCTGATAAATCTGTCAAATCCATCTGCACCAAACGCTACTATCTACATATTTATGTTGCATTGATATATTAGTACGTTTAAAAAAGAGTATGTATCTAGGTACATACCTACCTACTGGTTACTAGGTAGGTGGCTTCACGTTAGGTGACCCGATATTTCAATAAATGCGAAATCGAGTATCACTAGATTAGGTGAACAAGATAACCGCTTTGCCACAATAAATAGGTAGGAATGGCCTCACAGGTCTTTAATAATTCTCGCCAGAGAGTTTATACATACAGTCTATCATGTCTCTTCTTTTCAAGTTCATCAAGATTCAGCGTATTCTTCAGGAGCATCTAGGATACATAGAGGCTATGTAGTAGGTAGCCTCCCATCCTTGGGACAATGCCGGGTCCTAGTACCCCTACTATCACGCGGCACAGCAACCGGATGATTGGACTCGCACATATATATGTATATGTAAGGGAGCCTTTACCATGTCTAGTGCGGGAGCAGTATGTAGCTAGCTAGGCCTCTAGCTAGGGCTGAAGCCAACACCTACAGTTGGCTCAGCCCCTCTCCTCTCCCCAGGGAGGCAAAGATGATATATCCGTAGGTATATAAAGCTGGGAAGGGACCGTAAGCACTTGGAAATACATCTTCGTTATCTTCCCTCTGACTTAGCGGGCAACTTAAAAATAAGAAAAAAAAAGAAAAAGGCCCTTCATAACTAGCCTGGAGCTCAAGATGACTTCGGAATCGAACACCGACAAGGGGGCTACCGGTCTCCGTCCGATCATAACCGACTTGAACAACGACAGTTCCTGGCTGATATCGATCCCGCGCCCTGCGGCAGAGCGCACCGAGACCGGGAGGACGTATTACCACATCGTCCTGGACCCGTGGCTCGCCAACGTGCCGGGCTACTTCCTAACCTCGTGGCTCGGCTGGTTAAAACCGGCGGGAGCCGGCCGCGTTCCTCGACGGCGCCGCGGTGGACGGGCTCGTGCGCTCGATCGAGGAGGCCGCGGGCAGCGCGGCGCACGCAGACGCCAGCGTCGACGCGCTCTGCGTCTCCTTCCTCGGGCCGGACCACATGCACCACGCGACGCTGAAGACGTTCGCGGCGTCGATCCCCGTCTTCGCCGCCCCCGGGCCGGCGAGGGTGATCCCCTACTGGGGCCACTTCGAGCGCGTCATCCCGATGGCCGCGTTTCAGAAGCCGGCGTGGCGGGCCGCGCATCCGGGCGCGCCGCTGCCGCGCTGGCTGAGCATGCTGCACATAAACGCGGCCATGGTCTGCTACGGCGTCGGCATCGTGTGGTCCCACGGCGACGGCGACGAGGACGATGAGGTCCACGAGGCCCTCCTGTACTACCCGCACGGGTCCGACGTGGACAACGACCCCGCCCTGTGGGAGTTCCTAGAGGCCAGTCCGCGCCCGCGCCCCCTGGCCCTGATGCACCCCGTCAAGGAAGCGTACCGCCGCAACTCGACGCTCACCGGCGGCGTTCGCCAGGGGATCCAGTTCTGGCGCAAGGTGAAGCCGGCCTACTGGATCTCGACGGGCACCAGGCCTCTGGAGTATGGCGGCCCCTTTTACTGGGGGGTACGGGACGAGGAGCGCAGTCTGGACTGGGGGCTGGAAATGGAGAAGGAGGAGTCCGAGGGGCAGAGCGCCGTCCTGGACCGGCCGAATCTCGTGGAGAAGAGCAACGGCAAACAGTGTGTTCTGGCGTAAAAGACGTCGCATGTCTGTCAGTAAGGAACAGTGGAGAGCTGTATATGGAGGGTTGGTTAGCAGCATTTCTGGTAGATCATTGTCTTACATAGGTACCTACTGTAGGTATTATCGATTCATCAATCCCTATACCCTCCGACTCGCACGTTATTCTCTTTCGTCTCGAGGCGTACGCACATGATAAATGCATCTTCTGTCGTTCTTTGTACTACATAGATTCTGCAATATGATCCTAAACTGTAGTGAAGGCGTCCACCTATGAGATGCAGCCATCGTATCTATCTTACCTATCCGGGCATTCAGTATACATGAGATGTTACACAAAAGGTCCACCTGCTCGAGGTTGTGTTATATATTTAAACTTACATCAATATACCCGGCTGCCAAGAAGATCCCAGTGCTGGCCATTTCGGTTCATTAACGCCCCTAACCTAGGTTAGTGTAGAATTAGCAATGGTCAAATACCGAGGTCCTTCTCCCATGCCCAATGCTTACGGATTACCTAGTATAGCCAACAGTGGATCTGCACCTACTCTTACACCAGATACCTACTGGGTTCTCGTCTTTCTCTACCCAGCATCTACACAGATACCTACATTGTCAACAAGACAACCTACCACTACCTACCCAAGTTGTTCATCTCGCTATCGTCGCGATGTGGTCTAACGTTGATGGCCTCCTCGAGGGGATTCAGGACTTGCAAGGCGTTAAGAGAATCGAGGTGTATTTGAATCGGCTCAAGGAAGCATACAAAGACTCCGATGAACGTGTAAGCATACCATGAAACTCACCCTTCTCAATTTTTATTTTTATTTTGTTTTTACTTCTTTCACAAGTGGGATTATATCCTACTGCCTTACTAGTATGGGATAATGCTACTATGCTGTCGTCTTATTTAGGTACCTAGGGAATTGATTCATGTTACTGTTTCTGATAATATCATCTCTCACATGAAGGGGCCCTGGCAGGCTATTGCTTGAAACCTCCATTATCTCATGTAGTCAAACTTCGTGCCTTATTATCGCCATCATACATCATAATTCTAGCGCACTTTTCAAGTACTAGAAACCATAGCTTCACTCATCTCTACCTCACTTGCCTTCCTATCCATCTTCATCACTAGCGAGCCATATTTATGCGCACTTACCTACCTACCTACCCAGACTAACACAACCTCTCCCCTTTACGCTAGCATTGGTTTTCGACCACCGCCCCCCATCTAAGCGTCGTCTCGCACTCGACAGACCCATCAGAGCACCCGCGCGTGACCTTCCGCTTCACGCCGCAGCCGCAGCACAGCAACGCCATTAACAGCGTGCACGGCGGGTGTACCGCGACTCTGTTCGACGGCAAGTGGGAAACCCAGGTCTTTTCCTTTACTACCTAGGTACCTGACTCTTGCTTTGGGCCCGTGTCGGAAGCGAAGCAGAGTCTCTGGTACCATGCGACGGCTGCTAACTCTTCTCACTTTTGCTCCACAGAATGCACGACCATGGCGCTGCTGCTGATATCGCGCCCCGGCTTCTGGCGCTACTTCGGCGTCAGCCGCACCCTCAACGTGACCTACTTGCGGCCCGTGCCCATAGGCGAGCCCGTCGACGTCGAGTGCGAGATCGTGCAGGTCGGCAAGCGGCTCGCCGTGGTGCGGGCCGTTGCCCGGGCCGCCGCGGGGCCGGGGGAGAAAAAGGGCCCCGTGTTGGCTATCTGCGAGCACGGAAAGGTCAACTCGGATCCGTCTGTCAGCGGGAAGATATGATGATGGGCAGCAAGTTCTATGTAGACGTCCAACCGTAAGCATATATACCTACCTAGACAGATGTTGATCCGTTCCCATTCGGATTTCTCATAACGACGGACATACCTAGAGAACGATTGTTCCACCTTTCAAACTCGCCTCCTAACCTATGTATCCAATGAGAACTTACCTAGGTTACATGTAGTTTAGGGCTTTGGTGTAATGATGTTAGTATTTTAAAAGAAAAGGAAAGAAAATATGCATTAAGGCATACCTTGTAGCTGTAATAAAATGTGTAGGTTGGGACCTTAAACCACCGGATAGCTAACCAAACTAGCGTTGTAGGTATATAGGAGACCGGCTGTGTTAACTGTCGAGACCTACCTGTGTGGCTATACAAGAAAATGCTGGTCTTCTGCTATCAAAACATTAAGGCGAAGATGAAAGTTTGAAAGCGTTGAGGTGAAATATGAACCTACCTAGTGAAGCAAGGACGGAGAGGGGCGATGAAAGCAAGAGCTTCAGATAGGTACAGTTAGGGTCGAAATTAATCCGGCCCACCCCCTAAATCGTAAAAGTTTTCAACTTTTTTCTCACTTTAATTAAATATTAAAAATTACTTACTTTTAATTAAATTTTAAAAAAAATGATAAAAAAAGCTGCTTTTAAAGTTTATATTATAATTTTAATTATAATTTTAATAATTTTTATATAAAATATGCGTTTATTAAACTGGGGAGCGCCGGCAAGCCTGCTGCTAAGCAATGCCCTTCGTTAAAAAGGGCTAGTTAGTATACCTAGATACAGACCTCCTGGCACTTGGCTCTACTAGCAGACTGGCAGGTTGGTTAGCGAAGCCAACCTGCTAGTCTGCCAGTGTCGCCAACCACCAGTCTGTTAATGTCGCCGATATTTGATGGCTGCAATACCAGATTGTATCCCTAACAGTAGCTGTATACTGTATTTCACCGCTGACAGTGGCATACTAGGTCCATTTCATCGCTGCAGGTGACACCTGCATTGATAAGGTGGGACAGCGTAAACCTTCTGCAACCAATGAAAAGAGTTTCAAACAGACTAACAGGAGGCAGAAACAGGGATTAGACACGGTAGGAGTTTTCTCGCGGATGAGGAAGTAAACCTTTCTAAAATAATAACTAAGGCATTGAGTGATCTAGTACATCTGAAAACAATGAACCAATAACGGGATTACCCGTGAGTATGGGTGGTGGATTTCGCCTTACAGTCCAAAAAACATCCCGGTAGAGGTGTCGATCAATACACCTCATCGGGGGTTACGTCATTCCATACCCGGGTGGAAATCTACAGTTCTACTTCGGCCTTTGGAACTCAGCCGCAGAACCTCCTTCTAGTGTCAGCAACTACAGTAGACAGCTCAAGGTAAGATCGCCTTGGACAAATCTACAAGGCCGAGGGACAAAAGACTTTGTAATGTAATGCGTAGGGGGGAAGAAAAGAGGAAGATATCATTGTATCGGCGGCATGGAGTTGGTCTGATAGAGCACCATATTCTGCCATTGAACTTGCACTATAGGCAAGTACTTAGACAGATGGTTAGAAGAATGGGTAGTAACTATGTGTAAGAGTGGAATAAGTACCACTATAGTTAAGGAAGCTGTTGCCTTTTTTTTTGACGGTAAAAAAGGGGAGGGGCGATATACAGCCGGAGTTGTATGTATTTACAATGCTATGCCGTATGTATACTACCTATTGAAACAGGTAGTACACTACGTTTGGAAACATTGGGGCCGCGAACTAATGACTGTAGCTGCACGCAGTTCTTTGGTTTCAGGCGAACCAGGCGAACCAGGCGACTACGCAATATTACCATCAGGTTAGGATTTCTACGAGTTATGTGATAATTTCCCCCGTCGGTTTGTCTAGTTCGCTGAGAAGTAGGCGGAACTACCTAGAAGTGTAACCCCCCGAGGTCGCGTCTCCTGCAAGCCACATCAATATGCAGAACCAATACCAGGAGAGATTCCATAGATTATTCTAATTGCACTTTCTTTGAATATTAGATATGTAGTACCCATTATAACAGATGGCCGTTACCAGGCACCTACCTACCTGCATATCATGGCCCGCGGATTAATGTTCAGTCGTCGGCGGCAGGGGGAAGGGATTGCTGAACACCGCATATGGGTCTTATTTGTGGGTAGATTGCCTCAATGACAAGATCAAAGTGTTGGTTTTAAGGCAATGTATAGTCGCTCTCGACCTCGTACATTTTGTTGCGTTTCTTACATAGAAGGGAGTGTGTCCCACATGATAGGCATAGGCGAACCATGTTATCATCGATGAAGAATCAAGCTTGGATCATGGCTATAAAGACGACCCAGTGTCCTCATCGTGATTCTATTTGGGGCTTGAGAAGATCAAGTCGACCAAGTCAGAGACCTTTTCGCCTTGCAGATCCACCACCCCTTCTCAATAGTCTGTACATTCTTTCGCCATCTCGCATCACGTGCCATCTCACTACCCTCCGTGTCCACGTCGATAAGCAGAATATTAGCATGGATGCCGCAAGTACTCGTTCCGTGGCTTATGGGTGCGTGGACATTCCTCACCTCCCTCCCCCGTATCTCTCTTCTTCTCCCTCATCCATACCCCTTACCCTCATGGAACGCCAAGACGCTCTTTAGTTCTTCACATCACTCACTGTTGATATACCTCACCCTTCCTCTAGTGACCACCCACCCCAAGAACAACATACGTTCTTTATCAACACCACTGCCGGTCCCGGTCATGAGTCTGAAGCGGCTCAACGAGTCCACGAGTACATGGCATCCAAGAACAGCGGAGGTGACCCCGTTACCGCATTGGGTGTCCGGGGCGAGACGCCCATATCCAGTGTCACAGCGCGCCTTTCTCAGGTCCTTCATGACGCCAATGGATCCCTGGCGCAGTTCCACCAGTCATCGGACTCGAACCCGGCCAACAGACCATAGCTGTAAGTGACAATTCTTTCTCTTACTAGTTGCCTTGCCTATCCCGAGCCCAAATCCCACGAAAATATGAGTAATAGTGGCCTCGGTTTACGATCGATAATATGCCCCGATATTGACGAAAAAAAGGCCCCTGGTTCCACTCGAGCCTTCCCTTATGTTGGGAGGACCTCAACTCTTCCACCTTGCAGTGACTGCGGTTCGGGGTTTGGTTATGATGGAAAACAAGGGGTATGGTGTTTGGAATACGAATCAAGTTTGCTCGACAAGTCGCAATAGCATAACCACATGTTGTAAGTTCAAACAGAAGATAGGGATTACATTAAAAAAAAGTATGAAAATGTTCTATACAGACCGTGCTCGTGCCATATGCAAGTGTCCTTTTTTTTCTAGGCCGAAACATCATAACGCCGACCCAATGCAGTTCCAACCTTTGTTACAAGGAGTTTCTCGTCATCATAGCCCTCGCCATGGCTATTTCAATATTTTTGTCGCATTATAATGTGTCACTCAGACGCAGGACATAGGGTAAGCCCCCACTGTCTTCTCTCGTTGCCAGCCTAATGACGGAACCCTGGGAGAGAGATAGGCTTGAGCTTGACGGCTGACTAATAGGGTAAGGGCGCCTTAAGTGTACAAAGCTCCTTGTGCTATGTGAACTTGGTGTCCGAGATATTGCTCCACCTCCGACCTTGCTCCTCGGCGTGGTGGGTGCTGTACGATACTGGTGCCAAGTACTTGTTGATGAATTGCGTGCCGGAAGTTTCGGTCGCCGCGCACGCGAGCGTGTGCTACTTCTACTGACACTGAAGGAACTAGATATGCTGCGCGTAGGTGTGGTAGGAGTGGTGTCCAAGGGGGCATCGTCGTCAATATGCCCATCACTCTCAGCATAGCTGCTACCGGGATCAGGGTAGCCGTATAGAACAGATGTATCCAGCGGCTGCATGCTGCGCAGCAACTCAGCAAAGAGATGCATCAGCTGCCGGAATGTTGTGTTGGACATGGGACGGGTAGAGAACCGAGCGCGTTCATATGTATTCAAGAATTCAGACACATCTTCAGAGCTCGGCAGCACTTGGAGGCTGATGAGGTGAGATATATAATCCCTCATGGACATGTTCAGTGCACGTTGGAGTAGAGCAACGGCATCAGCATTAAGAGTCGGAGGAGCAGCGCCGGGCTTGAACTCGGCGGGAGCTTGCGAGACAGCTTTCGCCTCGATAAGATTCGGCAATTCGGAAAGAACAGTGCTGTACTGGAGGTTGGCCAGGTCTACTGAGGCTGGCGAGCCCCATCCGGGATGCTCAATCTCACCCCATACAGGGCGCACCGCAGGTAGGGCAATGCCCATTTCATCTTCGACCGTCGCCGGCGGCTTCGTTCTAAACAGCTGGAGAGACTTTCTCCCTTCCTTCGCGCGCGTGCCGTTTGCCTTGGCCTCCTCCGACACTTCCTCCGCAATCGGGTGTAGTGGTTCGGGTGCGATAACCTTGGGACGAGCCTCCCATGCTATCGCGGCACTTCTCCCGAGACTGGTGGCGATCATCTTCCAAACCTCCTTAGTGACATCACCCTTGTCCGTCGGGATCCACGTCTTGGGGATCGAGGCCAGCACTGTACGGGTAACATAGAGCCTGAGCGCATAGACGAACAGTACGATCAGGAGGTGAGGACGTATACTATGGCGATAATGATGACGTTGATAAGCTGGCGGGTGGTGGCCAAGGCCTGGCGGACGAAGTCGCCGGGAACGACGAGCAGTAGGGCAGCGAGCACAAGACATAAGAGGACATAAATGCTGGTATATACTATGGCGAAAGACAATGCCGGCGGTTGCCATGGTATTATGGAGATTAATCGTGTCGGTTGTGATGACATTATTGTAAGGGTAAGCAATGCGTATGACCGCGATCGAGTTGGTCGCGACAGTTCGAAGCTCATATTAGGAGACGGGCGCTCATTGGCGATTAACGGACAGACCGGAATATGATTTAAAGACGTAAAAGGTTGACAAGGAAGAAGGAGGGGTATAGGTATAAAAGGGTTAGATCGAATTAGAAGTAAAAGAAAAACAACCTTAGGCTGACGTTAGCGAGAGAGGAGAAGAACGAAGGTGATGATGATGATGGTGGTAGTGGTTGAAGAGGAGGAGGAGAAATAGGATTAGATTAGATGAGATGAACTTGGTACAGGCTGTAATGTCAGGTATGTGAGGTCCTAGGCAGTTTTATACAACGCTATTCTTGATTGGCGGAGATCGGAAGTGAGCTACACTAAGATTGGCGTGCAGAGTGGAGAAGCTCCCCTGTTTGCACTACCTACATACATAGCTACCTACATACATAGTACCTAAGGTTAGTAGGTACTTAGTACCTACTTTTACCTGCATATGTACTGTAAGTACTCTCCGAACATGTAGGTAGGTGCAGGTTACATGCCTAACTAGGGTACGGAATAGGCTTGGGCTATAGGTACGCGTTAGGACCCCTAAAACTTCGTAATGGTCGGGTTGCTTAAGTACTTAAGGTATGAATCGTTGTACAGAGTATAAGAGAAACACCTATTAATAGTACATGCCTACCTAAAGGCAGAGTGTAGTTCTATATGGCCAGCATTTCAAAACGACTAGGTTAACTCATATAGTACCTACATAGGTAGGTAGGTAATATTATAATGAATTTTTTCCCTGTTTATTCCCTTTTCTTTGTTCTTTCGTGATATGCATTATTACCTCCCCCACCCCCTTGATTGCGTAGGCATAACATCAAGATGTGAAGACTTCCATAAACTAGTCTAATGTAATCCCATCGACAGTTGGAGACTGCTTTCCAACAGCTGTTGCCACTAGCCCAGTTGCCGCATCTCAGGTTGTCTCGCAACTACGTCCCCCGTAGCGTCTACGCCTGGGGCTTCTCTCCTTTCTGCAGCCTCTCTTGCCAATCTCATGTCTGCACGGGTGAGTCTCAAGTCGCTGCTATATTGACCAAACTCTGCAATGAGCTCGCCCAGCCCGTCTTTCAACGCCACCAGCAGTTCAGTCACTTCCTCACATTCTCGGCTCTCTGAAAGATCCGACCAATGCACGGGGAACTCATCTCTGAACTTTTCTAGCTTCTTGATGACCATCGTGAATGTCCGTATGATAGACGGTACATCCCTCTGCACATTCCCGTATATGTCCTCCGTCAAACTGCAAACAGATAGCCGGGATAAGGCGTAGGCGGCATTAACATAAATGCTGACATCCCCGTATGGGGTACCAAATACTGCCTTCGTCAAACGGCGACCGAAGACCTGCTGGAAGAAGGGGCCAACGAAAGGTGTCCTGAGTACATTAACTGACAAAGTCTGGAACAACCCACTGATGGCCTCTGGCCTGAATGCCTCCTGTTGTTGCTTCGTCATTATATGGTCCGCCATTTCGACTGCTCTTTTCCGCATGCCTGGAACCAAGGTTTCGGCAGGCGTTTTTCCAGGCGAACCAAAAGGTGGGAGGCCTGCTGGTGGAGGAGGCGGAACAAATACATTGCCAGCTTTTGGTGGCTGTACGAGTCTCTCACGTGGCTGAGGCGGAGGCGGGACAGCTTCGGGATTTGGCGGTGTTGGCGGTTTCCCATAATTGTCGATAGTCTGCTCGATTTTCTTAACTGTGCTCAGACAGATAACATATATTTGGGACCACATTGGGCCATCTTTTCGATCGATATCCTCGAAAATAGCCTTCCTCCTCATATCGAAATCTCTTGCGATGAGGGCGAGTTCCCACATAGCAAACGCCTGCTTTATTAGCTATGACCTTGGTATCCAGAGGGACCTGGGGTGCTTACCGACACTCGAGCCTTCTTGCTCTTTAGTCCATTGAGTAGACTGCCGTTGGGGTCCTTAGACTCAGATGTTAGGGGCTGACCGTTCTTTAAAGGCGCCTTCCCAAGCTGTAATCTGAAGGCTATGTCACCGAAGTACCAGAGGAGGCATAATAGAAACCCTGCCCATATAGAACGAGAAAGCATCAAGATGCTCCATGGGGCGCCGCTGGGAGGGATGTTCGACCTTGGCAGATTATAGAAACGCCGGAAAATAGACATAGCCCAGGCCCAGGCGGTAGGCCTGATAAAGTGGTAAAGAAAGCCATAGTTCACGAGGCCAACAGCAATAGAGACCCCGGCTGACCGTAGGACGATGGCAGGAGACCACTCTCCCAGCCTATAGGAGAACGTATCAGGTACCTGAGGGTTTGTGGCAGCCACGGACTTAGGTCTCACGGTGCCCAACAGCATACGGTCGTAGTCGAAAGCAAGATGCAGAACGCCTTGGACGATTCCCAATACGATGAGGTTGGCGGTGTAAAAGAGAGCCCGTTCATTTAACCGTATCCGATCTCCATTATGGTGTATAATCCAATGGAGCCGGGCCTCGTACGGCAAGGAGAACAGGTAGGTCTGGCTGAATAGCCAGGCGGAGACAGCGAATGTCAGAATAGTCTCCGCGGTGGAGAAAAGGAAGAGTGTACGAAACAGGGTCTCCAAGGGCGAGTTGGAAGTTCGGATGCCGATATGAGAATGGGCTATTCGGAGGATGATGGTAGGGAGAATGCAACCGAGAATGGCCAAAGTTCGTAGACCAGGTAGACCGAAGGGGAACCATGACCATATAACTACAGAAGAGTATCGGGTTAGCAGAAGGAGGAAGAGTAGTGGAGGAAATGCATACAGGAGTTCCAACTAGACCAGGTGAGGGCCTCGAAGTAGGCAATGCCCAGCAGTAGCAGGACCGTGTAGGCAAAACGTCTCTGCAAGGCGGGCTGTAGGAAGTCTTTGTAAGGCGCTCGTCGCGCAACGACCACGGTGGGAGGCATCTTTCCAGCTCCAAGGGAAAGATTGTTCGGTCCTCAACTCAGCGCATCGTCCAGATACCAAGTCAATCGGTCCGCGTAGACCTAGGGGAGACCCGGAGAGCAAAGGAATGACAGCTCCCAAGATAGGTGTTTCGCTCGCTCCGCTGCGCTGGCGTTGTGAGACTGTCGTCGAATGGGTTGCTGATGAGGATGAATGTAAGTAAATAATAAAAAATGTTTAAGCTCACTTCACGGCGCGGGTTTGGGGATCCACTAGTATAGATGCAGGTGAAGGCTCCACTTATTGATGCCTGCGCAACTACAAGTACCTATGTACATACCTACCAGGTTGGTACCTGAAGCTTTGTACTTTTTACGCGAATTAGCCAGCTGGTAGTACCTGCCTACATATGTAGTAGTAGGCTAACCTAGCAGTCACTAGCCACACCCTCTAAACTGCCACATATTCAAAGGGGGCAGGTTCTGAGCGCCCGCCTGCAACTTGGGCAGCCAGCCCTGGAGGTCCACTTCCATACCAGACCTGACCTCGGGACGGGAATCTGACTTACCTAAGGTTCTCTTCCGCTGACGAAGTTTCCTTCTTGTGTGGCGCAGGTACCTTACCTACTTACCTATGTAGGCCGATCGACGTAATCTTGCGACAACGCCTACCTACCTATCTACTACACCAGGTACGAATCGTTCCCACTTGCCTTCCAGCCCACCATTTCCGTCTAAACCACCGCCTATAACCAATACTGCCTAGTTAATTGATTCATCCATCCGTTCATTTTCGCTCATCCATCCATCTTTCAACTTATCCAGGTAAACAGCCAGCCAGCCAGCCATCCGTCCTTTTCACAATAGCAACTTTCATCTTCGTATAATCGCTTCCTCGTAACCTCGCTCGTTCTTGGGATTTGCATATCCCACCCATCCCATTCCATCCAACATGTCTTTCGACCAGCTATCGTCGATGGAATCCGGCAGCCGAGCCGGTCGCCGCCAGAACAATGGCGCATACGCGGACGACCCCGAGTTCTCCCGCCTGTCGCAAGGCCTGATGAACAAGCTGTTCCATCTGCAGGGCAGCATGTCGAAGCTGAAGTCGGACATCGGCCTCCTCGGAACCAGGCGAGATAACCCCCGACTGGGGGAGCGGGTGCACGCGGCACTGGAGGAGTCGACCGAGCAGTTCAAGGAAGTCGGCGAGGGCGTCAAGAAGATCCAGAGCTGGGAGGACGTCACGGTAAGTGTGTTCGCGGGGGAGGGAGAAGGGGGAGGGAGAAGGGTGGGGAGGGGATGCGAGCAACGGGCGCAAAGGCGATGTTCTTTTTGCGACGACGAAGATAGCAAGACTAACGTGTGGAAATGTCGGATAGCCTACGCAGAAGTACTCCCAGCAGAAGCTCTCGCGTGAGTTCAAAGCCGCCCTCGGCGAGTTCCAGTCCCTCCAGCGCACCGCCCTCGATAAGCAGCGGGCCTCCGTCACCGCCGCCAAGGCCGCACTCGACCCCAACTCTCCCACCGGTGGCGAGGGCGAGGGGGCCGCGATCGAGGGCGGTCTACTGCAGCTGCAGGAGCAGGAGCAGGCCCATCTCGCTCCCCAGGACGAGGTCGATTTTCAGGATGCCCTGATCACGGAGCGCGAGGAGGAGATCCGCCAGATCGAGGAGGGCGTGGGCGATCTCAATGTGCTTTTCCAGCAGGTGGCCCAGATCGTCAGCGAGCAGGGCGAGCAGATCCAGACTATCGAGAACAACGCCATCAACGTCCGCGACGACACCCGTGGTGCCGACTATGAGTTGAGGAGCGCCGCAAGGTATCAGAAGAACGCCCGGAGCAAAGCCTGCTGTTTGTTGTTGATCTTGGCTGTTATCATGACCATTGTGTTATTAGCAGTTTTCCTAGGTTGAGAAGGGTCTGAGAGCAGTCGAAAGTGTAAGAGCAGGCATGTAGCTGGCGTTTGGAGTTTTACGGACAAGGCGGGCTGTATGTACTTGATAGTCTGGTATATAGGATTTTACTCCTTTTCTTATCTGAATCCCAGCGAACATCCGAGAATTGACTATTTTCCCTTTTTTGTTACATCTATGTACACAGATCTCTAATCCTAGCAGTCAACCCTTTTCTCCACTGTCTATCTCACTTGAGGAATCGCTAGCGACGAATAGGTAAGAGATAGATATCCCTAGTATGCCAGTCTAGAGAAAAATAGTGCATCGATTTGAGCTACTGGCCCCAGACTGTCAAACAAGCGGGCAAAGAGATGATATGTTTAGACACTACCTCATTTCGTGGTCTCGTTCGTTCTCTGTTGCTGCTGACGTTTGCTAGGCAATTCGCTCCGCTGTCGTTGCACTCTGATGATAGGTATCTCGCCACTTTTGCACATCTTAAACATTTCTAGCCGCAGAGGTATCAGCCGCGCTAGTATGGCAGCAAGAAGCATGTGAACTAAGGATGAAGACAGCCAATACAGATGAACTGCAGCTGGGAGATCGAAAGTAGCAGGTCCCACGACAGCCGCAGCGAGAAGCAGGGCTCGTCGGAACCCTAAACTTAAACCCTGCTGGAGTACCATTCTTAGACCTTTATCCTCCTTTTGCGGGGGTCCAAGACCGAACAACGCACGTATCGAATCTTGGGATCGGGGAATAACATTCGTCAGAAGTGATGCAGATAACAGTATGGGTAGGATATGATAAGGATCGGCAACGGTTAAATCGGGAAACCAGAGACATCCCTCCGTAGCCAGACTGGGATCTATGACTTGTCTGACAGTCTCTGCCGCGCCAGAAGCGGCAGAAAGGTCCACGGGGGGTGCACTACCAATGGAATCATCTGTCATTAGATATGTGGGCGAGGTTGTCTCGGGGCTTGTCTCGGGGCTTGTCCCGGACCCCGTACTGGACCCCGTACTGGACCCCGGACCATTATCACCGGACCCGAGGATCAAAGCTCCGAGCAGGCCCCGTGGGCCGCCACATAGTCGTCGGACACCATCGATGGCTATGAGCCAGAAGGGCAAGCTCAGAAAACTGCTCCACAGCCTCCATTCTTGGAGATCAAGTTTAGCGTACAGTCTCTTCCTGACCCTTTCAAACTGGTCCTTCACATTCTTCTTCCTCTCCGAGGGGTGGAGGTCGGTACGGAGCGCATCTAGCTGGATTCGTGTGCTCCAGGCATGTAAGACGGTGTTGCACTGAGCTCGGCGCTCGACGACCCTTTGGGAGTAGACGCTGAAGGGCAGGCGGAAGACTAAGTTGACCCCTAGAGCGATCAGGGGGATGGTCAGAAACCATGGCGTATGCGTAACCTCATGGATTCTGATCAGCAGATCGGGGGTCCCTTCTATAACAGCGGCAAGGGTGGCAGGGGTATGGAAAGACCGGTTCCCGTAGCAGCTCCTGGGCCGAGGAGGAAAGAAGATACGGGAAGTGCTGAGTGAGGGCCGAAGGTAAGACTTCGCCAATAGTGAGCTACCGGCTTGGAGAGGACGAAGAGGATGCAGGGAATTCATGGTAGGTCATGCCGGTTTATGTTTAAAATGACCCTCTCATCGATCATCTAGGCGGCATCGTCTTGGATCATGCGCACAAGAATAAGAATGGTATTGGGTGCAGATGAAAAGAAGGCTTTTCGATGTGCACAGCTGACCTCTGATGAGTACCAAGTAGGTAAGATGGTGGGGGTAGAGGACGGGCTGGGTATAATAGAGGGAAGATGTTAAAGGTTAAAACGGTTTATGCAGATAGCCGTGTTAGGTGCCTCCAAGCATTACTTACATTGTCTTCTCGAGGTTGTACCTACCTACCTATGTCGCTCCCCTCCCCCCACCTTGATGTTAAGTAGGTAGGTACATAGGTAACGGTCAACATAAGTGCCGACTTCCAACTCGTTACATGTGGGATAAGATAGACAAGGCGGTAATAATTACGGAATAGGTACTACATAAGTACCACACTAAGGTTAGTAATAAGTATGTAGCGTTACGTATGTATGTACCTAGGTACCTACGTTTCTGCATATCTGTGCATATCTTGAATCAGTCCAAATCTAAATCCATCTTACACAACAACTTGAACTTGTCTCCATCGCAAGTCAACCACACATCAACCCTCCCCCATTGCCTTTCCTGCTAAATCCATGGGCCGGCTTGACTGGTTTCGGCACTGCCTAACAAGGCCAGGTTAATATATTCTCTACATTCACTATTCACTCGGAGATATTACGTTGTCTGTGCGGTCCTGCGCCTCTGCTCAAGACCTACACCACGCTCCATCTCGGCCAACGCCAACATTCTATCGGCGCCCTCCAATCCACTCGTTATACCCACCAGCCCGCCCACTGCACGGGACTTGTCAGGCTTTACGTTGCCCGACTTCGACTCCCGCCTCGATTCCAGCTTCATTGATTTCGGTTTCCATCTCATCGTGTGAGGCTACTTTCTCACCCTTCGCCATGGCTACCAGCACCGTGGCCTTTACGGCCATTGCCGTTTTATCCACACCCTTCGCAGCGCTTGCCTGCTGGAAATTCGTAATACCTGTCTTGTTTCGTATTTTCTGCCAGACGGTGGGCTTGTCTGCTGGCTGGTACTTGCGGAAGAAAACCGAAGGCCGACGCTCCCTGATCTTCCGAGCGACAGCAGAGAGCGAGAAGAACTTCCTGGAGAAGAACTCGGTTAAGCCAGACGCCAGCGATGACGACTGGGAGAATATAGATAGTGCGACTGTCGGCACGTCGGGGAATGGAGAGAAGGGAGGTCGGGATTGGGACGGCGTCGTTGGCTTCTTCCACCCTTTCTGCAACGCTGGCGGAGGCGGCGAGCGTGTCTTGTGGGCTGCTGTGCGGGCCACCCAGAGGAGATGGCCCAAAGCTAAGATTGTGGTATACACGGGTGACCACGACGTCTCCAAAGACAAAATGCTTGCGCGCGTTAAGGTTGGTTCATGAGAACATTCAGCTCAGACAGGATCAGGCTACTAACGAGCGAAATTAGAACACGTTTAGCATCGACATCCACCCGCCTACGATACACTTCCTGTACCTATCGACTCGCCATTGGGTTCTGTCGTCTACATGGCCGCATATGACTCTGCTGGGCCAGTCATTGGGCTCGTTGATAATGGGATGGGATGCTTTCTCCCTCCTTGTTCCCGACATACTGGTTGACACTATGGGATACGCCTTCACCCTGGGCTTGAGCAAGGTTCTGTTCCCCGACCTACCGACAGCCGCCTACGTTCACTACCCCACCATTTCCACTGACATGCTCGACTCACTTGACCCTAAAACCCCGGTAGGAAATCAAGGTGTCAATGCTGGAAAGGGGGTTGGTCTGAAGGGTTCTCTCAAGCGAAGATACTGGAAACTATTCGCAGCTATCTATTCATGGATGGGTGCCTCTGTTGATGTTGTCATGACCAACTCCACTTGGACCCAGGCTCACGTCCAATCCTTGTGGGGACCACGACGACAGCGGAGGGGTAGAATTCATCCCATTGCTGTGGTTTATCCGCCTTGTGCGGTCAATGACATTGTGCAGGCAGTCGAGGTTTCCGAAGAAAGCGAGAAGAGACGCCAGAAGTACATAGTATACATCGCCCAGTTCCGTCCCGAGAAAAACCATCAGCTTATCCTACAATCGTTTGCCGAGTTCGTCAAGTCTGGCACCGACGCCGCCAAGGATGTTAAATTGGTCCTCCTTGGTAGTGTCAGGGATGACAATGACTCGAGACGGGTGTACAAGCTCCGCCTTCTGGTCAACGAGCTTCATATCAAGGATCAAGTCATTTTCCAACTCGATGCGCCATGGTCGGAAATTCTGCAGTGGCTTGGGAAGGCTTACATAGGTGTCAACGGCATGTGGAACGAGCACTTCGGGATCGGTGTCGTTGAGTACCTGGCAGCTGGCCTCATCTCTGTTGTCCACAATAGCGGTGGACCTAAGCTAGATATCGTAACTGATGTCGACGGTCAACCAACAGGTACGGGCCCCCAAATATTCTAACTGGAAGGGTCAAGACGAGGGGCTAATACTTCTTCTAGGTTTCCATGCTACTACTACCACCGAGTTTGCGCAGGGCTACGAGAAGGCATTTTCCCTCTCAGACCCTCTATCTGTCAGACGGAGAGCTCGTCAGTCGTCTAAGAGATTCACAGAGGAAGAGTTCGTCAAGCGATGGCTCGCCGAACTGGAGAAACTGGTCGCGATGAAACTATGAATGGGAACAGTACGGTATAGAGGATAGACTACCTAGTTAGAAGGAAACGGATACCCGTGCTCAGTTTTGCTTGCTTGTACGATTGTAAATCTGCTTTGCCCTAAGACAGTAAAGAGAAGAAGGGAATGGGAATGGGGATATACCACGCAATTAGCTATTTTATTAGTCTAACCAGCGTCGTATAGTCAATGCGATGGGGGTGCGTTTTTAAGTTATGCATTTTGTTTTATAAGAGCGATGATCTAATGTGCTTCTGATTTGAATTTATGACATATATAGGTACCTATACATATATATATATATATGGATATTGCTTGGTCAAGGGGGGAAAGGGGGAAAGGGGGGGGATGCTTCGAGCTGTGTAATTGTGTAAGTAGATTTTCAGGACTATAGAACAGGTAACCTAGAGGTTTCCGAAAAAGGGGGGGAGGTCGGGGGGTTCTCCAATATCTACAGGAACGCGGCCGCAGTTTAGGTACCCATGTTACAAGGTCAGCCCACCGCTGTTGGCCTGTCTCGTCTCGCCGACGGCCTCGAAGCCGCCGTCGGAGGCGAGGTCGCCGGCGACGCGGATGCCCTGGACGGCGCTGACGCCCTCGCGGGCCCAGGTGACGTTGTGGCCCTTGTCGGACATGCTGGCGACGGTGGCGTTGTCGAAGCGCCACTCGAAGACGGCGTTGTCGGGCATGAGCTGGTCGTGGAAGCGCGGCTCGGCGACGGCGTCGCGCATGCTCAGGCCGAGCTCGAGCAGGCGCCAGACGACCTGGGCGGTGGAGCTGATGATGAAGGAGCCGCCGGCGGCGCCGACGGCGGCGTAGAGGGCGCCGCCGGGGCGCTCGACCATGACGGGGGTGATGGAGGACAGGGGCCGCTTGCCCGCGCGCACAAAGTTGGCCGCGCTCGGCGCGTACCCGAACTCGTTGCGCACCCCCGGGATGGAGAAGTCGTTCATCTCGTCGTTGAGCACGACGCCCGTCTCGGGCACGAGCAGCAGGCTGCCGAAGAGCAGGTTCACCGTCGTCGTGCTCGACACGGCCATGCCCGACGCGTCGGCCGCCACCACGTGCGACGTGCCGTGGCTCTCGGCCGTGTACACGCGCTCCGGGTCGTAGTGGTCCACCGGCTGCGTCGCGTTGTCGAGGATGCGCGCCCGCACGGAGGCGGCGGCGGCGGCGCTCAGCATGCGCTCCTCGAGCGCGGTGGCGTTGCCGACGTAGGCGGGGTCGCCGAGCGCCTGGTGCGCGCCATAGGCGAAGCGCATGGCCTCGTCGAAGCGGTGCAGCGTCAGGTTCACGTGGGCCGTGTCGGCGCTGTCGTACGCTTCCATGGTCTTGAGGATGCTGAGGCAGACGGCACCGCTGCTGGGCGCGCTCGAGGAGAAGAGCTTGAAGCCGCGGTACGTGATGCTGATGGGCTCGCGGACGATGGCCTCGTAGCCTGAGAGGTCGCTCTTCGTCATAGTGCCGTTGCTCTGCTGGATCGCAGCAATCGTCGCGTCCGCTTGAAGGGGGAAGTCAGTATGGTATGAAGAGTTACGGAAAAGGGTGGGGGGGGGGGGGGGGGGGGGGGGGGGGGGGGGGGGGGGGGGGGGGGGGGGGGGGGGGGGGGGGGGGGGGGGGGGGGGGGGGGGGGGGGGGGGGGGGGGGGGGGGGGGGGGGGGGGGGGGGGGGGGGGGGGGGGGGGGGGGGGGGGGGGGGGGGGGGGGGGGGGGGGGGGGGGGGGGGGGGGGGGGGGGGGGGGGGGGGGGGGGGGGGGGGGGGGGGGGGGGGGGGGGGGGGGGGGGGGGGGGGGGGGGGGGGGGGGGGGGGGGGGGGGGGGGGGGGGGGGGGGGGGGGGGGGGGGGGGGGGGGGGGGGGGGGGGGGGGGGGGGGGGGGGGGGGGGGGGGGGGGTGGGGAGGCGTGAGTATTACTGACCTATTGGCCAGTGTAGAATACGTCTGCTCCATGTTTGGCGACTTGCAAGAGCGTCCTATATTTCAGAGTTAGTACACATCGTTGACTCTAAGACCAGGGCCATCTCACTCTCCGTATCGTTTTCTACATGGTCTCGCCTAGAGTCAAAGGGCACCTGATAACGCTAGGTTAGTTGCTCGAGCTTCGCTTATATAAATCACGACATAGGAGAGCAACATACCATTGGGGCGAATTCTTGAGCCCACGAGGGGTCCTCAACCAGAAAGTTATGTCCTGCGCAGCAATCCCCCGTTCCATGTACCGCACCATGTCCTCATTCACGGGGAACCCATCCCGGGCAACGAAAGCGGCCGGTTCGACGACCGATTTCCAGGCCACAATACGCCGAACTTCTTATGCGCAAGTTCGAGCCCTCGAGCTCGCCCGTACGCCACGACAGACAGCCGCCGAATACGCTACCGGGTACGTTTCCCCTGGTACATATCTTGGAAGGCGGCGGGGGCGGTTTCACGGTAGTCAATGACGGTGTAACTCCCGGTCTGGTCGCGGATGAGACTGAAACCGCCTCCGCCGATCCCCGAGTGATACATAGCCGTCACACCCACGCAAAGCTGAGTGCCGATGAAGGCATCTACGGCGTTTCCCTGCGGTTGAATGTTAGTTACATGATCAACCAGACGCTCATGGAATATTTCGCCGCTGGCGTAGGAGCACTCACGCCCTGCGCCAACAGGTCAATGCCGATCTGGCTACATATCTTACTCTCGCACGCGACAGCGCCCTTGTGACTAGATTCGGTGGTGGTCTGAAGTACGGCCTGTTCGGAGTCGAGCCAGTGCGGAGGCGCCGCTATTATAGGGGATGCGGCCACAAGCAGTTGCAGCAAAGTCGAGGGCAAGCCCTTGAGTCCCGCTGAGATGACATTGATATAACTTTAGCGAAAGATTTATAACAGTGGAAGAGCATATTCATTTGAGACAAGGGCCCCCATAAGGTGGTCATCACTTACACATGTTGTGATCTGTAGTTGGTATGTTGCGATCGCGGGTAAGAAGTGAGCTAACCTGGCTGTCTAAGAGCAAAGAGTGTGGGAGCGATAAGCTATATGTATGCTTAGTTGATTAATAATTCATGATAGGAACTCATACATCAATCAAATAAGACTAAGGCGGTTCCCGGACAGAGAAGAAATTACCTAGTCACGGGTAACCTAGGGAGAGGATGTAATAAGCAAATGCCGAAGAGACTGTATTGTAGGTTATGTTAGGTACATAATATGTACCTAGCTGACCTACAATCAAGTTGGAAGGCGGCCACTTACATGAAATTAATATACGTTAATGCATTTGATGCGTGAAGTCCGAAGTGTAAATGGATTAGAACAGAGATAGCTGAGCTACAAGGCTC
>JAJNNV010000121.1:0-23511 GCA_022544895.1 Biscogniauxia sp. FL1348 | reverse complement strand
GTACTTAAAAAGGGGGGTACCTATAACTTTGGAGGTATTACTTGGGACACGCCATTTTCTCTTACACTATGTCCACTAGAACCAAAAAAAAAAAAGAAAAAAAGAAAAAAAAAAGAACAAAACACAAAAAGAAAAAAAGAGGGCCAATTCTCTCGTCAGCTTCCCAGCTCCTCTTCTCTTTTCTTGTCACTTGACATATACCTACACTACACACGCCAGGTACCTACATAAGTACCACCTATAAAAAAAACCAATTGATTTGATAAAATTGATTGGTCCCTGCCGATTCGGAGCGTACACCATCCAACCAGCCTTAGCAGAGCCGCCGATAAAGGGGGGGGTAGGTCACTAACCTTAGGAAAAAGGGGCCCGGAGACGAGATTACCTAGGTAGGTAGTCGGCCGAGTCATGCACCCAAGATCAAAGATTCAGAGATAGGGGAGGCTACCTAGGTACTTACTAGCCTCGGAATATAGCTGTACTATAGGTAACAATACCTAAGTGCCTGTGAAAATATTGGCAATCTTTCCCCCTTTTTGACATGCATAATTTTTTTTGCTTTTCTCTTTCCTTTTCGCATTTTCTTGTCACTTTTCTCCCTATCCGGTTCTACACTACCTAGGACCTATTTTACACCCCACCCCCTTCCTCTTTCCCCTTCTCTACCTACTAATGCTGCTGTGTGACCCGACAGTTTCCAAGGTACGTAATTCGTTCCTGATCAATTGGATGTTGCCATTAAGTATGATCTGTATAGGTACGATCTTTGCCATACACACCCGGTGTTCGGTGACATGGGATGTTTGCTACTCCTGTCCCTTCATGTTACCCCTAAGAATAAACAGCCTCCTTTAGGGACTAGCCTGCAAGTAATGGAGGGGGACAGGAGGGGTGAGGTATGATTGTAGCCTGCAGGTGTACCTACCTAGGGAGTACTTATAGTATGTAGGTATGTGTGTGAGTGTCTCTCTTTCTCTCTCTCTCTCTCTCTCTTCCCCGGCCGCCAAGCCTTTTTATCTAAGCCCCATCACTCCTGCAGATGCCAGCCCACAGATAAAATGCGACTCATCAAATCAATCCCGAGGTCAATTTACATTAGCATGTCATGAGCCCAGGCTGCCAGGCCCCGCCTGCTTACGAGCATAAGGCAATCAACAAGATACGAGCTAGCTTGAAGCAGAAAACTCGGACCCGAATACTTCTGAATCAATATATAAAGTTATCGTTCACTTTATTTATATCAACAATATAGTGCATACTACCTTAAATACCTACCTACCTACCGCTACTCCCCCCTCTCTTTTTTTTTTCTCTTCACTATTATTTAGTGTATATAGTAGGTAGAGCAAGGACAAGGGACAGGAGGATGGAGAAGGAATAAGAAAGAGTAAAGAAAAATAAAATCATATAAAACTTCACTAAGTTAGGTAGGTTAGCTAGGTAGATTAAAAAGGTAAGTTTGAATGACAATTGCATTTATGATGATTGGCTTAATGTGAAAAAGTAGACACAAACCCTTGGATCTGGGGTGCCTTTATATTTCCCCAACCATACCTAATCTGAAAGTCAGCCGAATCCACAATATGGAGGGGGGGTCCACTTACCGAAATTAAAACACTCTACCATATACCTCCATACCTACCCCTGTCGTAACAGCGGGCGCCATCTCCTTAACCATATTCTCCCTCTTAAATTCCAATATGGCTGCCTCTTTCCTAATCGTGTGTGTTGTGATGCCGTGAATCGTACGCGTAACGTGTGTAATTTTTTAAGAAAGGCGTTTAAGACCTAATTCTGCGTTAAATGTGGTTTTTTAATTAAAAATTTACTAGCATATACTTTTTGCGCTTAAGTAGTCGATTTAGTAGCTTTAATAGCATTAGTACATCTGGCAACGCTGTGAGAGCAGTTAAAACGGTAGTATTTTTTCCGTACGTTTTATCTGGTCGACTTGGTGGCATTAGTGGCCTTAGTAGCACTGGTATATTTGGCAACGCTGCGAAGGCAGTTAAAAAGGTAGTATTTTTTTTATACGTTTTATTTGGTTTTTTTAAGTTATTTGCTATATTAAAAAAAATGCTGTAAAAGGTATAAAACTTCTTAGTAGGTAAAATAAAGGCTATATTAACGAATTTAACTTTTAATTTTAATAAAATGTATGCTTTTGTTTTAAAAACTGGCGTAGTTAGTGTATAAAATAAAAATAAAAAAACTAGTTAAAATTTACTTTAAAAATAAAATTAAAAAGGTATAAAGCTGTAGCTGCCTTTTGTAATATTTTTTATTATAATGTTATTATTTAAAGTGGCTTTTATAATATTATTACTGTAAAAAAATGCTGTATTTTTTAAAAATAGCTAAGAAAGTTTAAAAGTAAAAGTTATTGTAAATAAAGTTATAAAAAAAATAAAAAAATTGCGATAAAATTTTTATAACTAGTATATGTTTAGATTTGCGACCTGGCTGATAATAAGCTAGCTTATTAAAGTATAAAAACCTGCTATAAATTTATAGCTATTTTATAAAGTTATTTTTTTAGCTTTTTTACTTGCTTTGTAGTATTTTTGCTGTATTTGTTTTATAAGGTTAAAAATTTTTTTGCAAATAAGTATAAAATAAGATAAAAACTTAAAAAAGGCTTTATAGCGCTTATAAAAAGGTAGTTAGTTATATAATTTTATATTTAAATTTACTATTTATTTAGTTAAGTGTGCTATTTGTTTTTTTAAATTTAAAGCTTTATTAAAAAAAAGGTTTTTAAATTTGCGTTTATATATTTTAAAGCTAACATTTTTAAAAATATTAATTATTTAATAAAATTGCATTTATAAAATCTGGTTTTTTTTTTTATTAAATAAGTGCTTATATTATATGTTTTTATAAAGCATACATTATTTACATTAAAATTTATAAAGATAACAGAGGTTAGCTAAGTTAGTTTAAAACTATGGCAATTTTTTGCTTTTTAAGTTTAATTTAACTTATTGCAATTCGTTTATCGTTTTGGCCTGTAATGTAAATAAAAACCGTATAAAATAAAGACTGTAAACTTTTAAAGCAAGGAATTTTTTAATATATTGCGTTTAAGCTTTACGTATAGTATTTTCTTGCTATCGATTTGCTATTTAAACAGTGTGTTTTATTGTTTTATGCAATGTAAATAACTTTATTAGCTTTTTTGTTTTATTTACTTTATAATTGCTATAAAAGCCTTTAAAAAAAAAGGTCGTAAAAACCTAAAAAAAAATAAATATATAAAAACGAAAATAAGTAGCCTATTTTTTAAATTCACCTCCTAGTTTATTTTGCAAATATTAACAAAGTTTTATACGGTTTTCGGTATTTAAAATAACATTTATTGCTTAAATTACGTTAATTAGTATACATTTTTAACGTAAACTAATATAATAAATACTTTACTTTTTATATAAAATAATAGCAATTTTTCGCGTTACTTGCAAAATAAATAATTTTATAAATTTGGTTTTTAACTAGTTTTAACGCCTTCTCTAGCAACTTCTTTTATATAATATTTTTTTAGTGTTTTTAACATAATAAGCTTATTATAGTTTTTTTTTTTAGTGTTAAAAAATCTCGAAATTTTCGCTGTTTAATTGCAAAATCGTTATTTATTACATATAAAAACGCAAACTTAAAAACTAATTTAACTACAGCTATTAAACAAGCGCAAATTATCTAAGCATGCTAAAATTATATAAAAAAAAACCTGCTAAGTTATTACTTTCTTATAACATCGCAAGTTAACAATGTAAACAAATACCAGTCTAACGCATTAATTTAATATGTAAAATTTAAAATAACAAAAAACGCATTATCTACTAAAAATGCCCTTATCTGCTTAAAAACGTATACTAAACCATAAAAAGTTTTTACCACTTTTTCTTTATAAAGCTTTACTAATTCTGCATAAACAAGCAAATATAAAAAATTTTACTCTTTACAGTATTTTATAACATCGTTTAACTGCTTTTTTTAATTATTAAATTTAATAGTAAATTTAATAAAAATTTGCAGCTTTAACACGTATTTTTAATTATTTAAAGTTACATAATCTACCTTTTTTAACAGGCTAGCAGTCTTAGCTAGTTTTTAAAAAAAGTTATTTTCTTTTTACTGCTTATTTGCAAAAATTACGTTAAAATTATAGCCGTATTATATATACCGCTTAAATGCAGTTTAAAAAGCATCGTAAACGCGGTTTAAATTACATACATCGCGAAAATAGCAATAGTTGCCTTTAAATAAAACTTTACACGCTGCTTAAACACTAAATTTTATCGCCGTTAATAACACATTTACTACCGTAAAAAGCTATTAACTTTTATTTTATTTAAAAAAAAAACACTATTAATTTTACGATAATTTATTTTTATTACCGTAATAGCTTTATATTTTAGCATATTATTAAACGATTTCGAGCGTTTTTTGCTATTATTATTAACTGATAGCAACTTATAATATTTATAGCAGTATTTTTTAATAATTATAAGCTTTTTAATAGTGGGTTTTTTATTTATTTTACTATTATAGCAAGATTAAATGTTAAATACGTATAGTTACAATTTTTACAATTAAATAGCCGAAATAAAAACAAATAAAAAATTAAAACCACTTAGTTAATTTTTTTAAGTATTTAAGTTTATTAGCAACTATAAATAATAACTTAATTAAATAAAATAATATATTTTAAAACGAAAAAAGCAGTAAAAAAAACTAAGTAAATAGCAATTAAAAATAAAGTTAAAAAGTAGTAATTATTAAAAGTAAGTTTATATAAGTACGTGGTTAAAGGTTATAAATATGAAAAAAAGTTTTTAAATTATTAATAATTTAAAAGGAGCTAGTTAACTTTTAATTAAAAAAATAACCTTTTTAAAATTACGAATTTTAATTTTTTAACGCGTTTTTATAAATAACGCGTTATTAACTACACATAAACAACACTTTAAAAGTAAATAAACTATTAAAAATTATCGTAAAATTTAAAAAATTTACGGAAAAAATAACATCCGCTATGGCCCGTAACGATAACCTCACGGTCCCGCTTAGGTTTAACACATTAACCTAAATTTAGGTGGTGGCGTTAATCTTGGTGGGGGGTTCAAGGATCCCTTGACAGGGAAATATAAAGACCCCCTTGGATCTGCCAAGAAACAACGGATACCACGCTACATGTGTTAGTCTAACCACCGTCAGTTGTCGGCCAGAAAAAAGTTTAGATAACCCCATCATAAAGCCGAATCGAACGACAGGAAAAGTGTCCGGCACTAGGTTAGGTTAAGAGGTACCTGCCTCTTAGTAGCATGCGGCTCAACCTAAGCAAGACCCCTGACACTACCTCGACTCACTTCATTCTCGCCGAAATGTACGAAAAGAACTGTCCTTCGTTTTTTATTTACTTATCTAACCACTGCCCATCTAGGGCATAACACAAAGAAGAATGGAATACAATCTATGTTATAGGGTATCGATGCTGCCCTGTCTTGTAAATGAAGCAAAAAAAAAAGTAAACATGGAAATGAAACCACACGCCCATCCGGGTCTTCTCAGCCCCCCATCTCTCTTCCTCACACCTCGTCTATCTCGGACATCACTCATATTCGCCCGTACACTCTTCGTAGAACTCATACCTCATTCCCTTATGCTTCCGTCACCAGCTGCTCACCCTCATCCAGCAATTCCGTGACCTTCCTCAAGTTCTGAATCAGGCTTCGGCCGAGGCCTACCAATAGAAGCTTCTCCGCGTTGGCTGGCAGACCTAGGTATGTCGGCGGCTCACGTTCCGGCAGCTTGTGGACCCAGCTGTTGAACTCTTGTAGTGACGTTCCAGATGGCACTATGAGACTTGATTCTTGCCCATCCTTCTCCGAGCTTTCAACCAACTTGTGTCCAATCTCGTAAGCTGCTGGCGTGAGGAACTGGTTAACCAGTTGGGTGAGCTGGTTGAAGTCTCCTTCGTCGTCAATCTTGCCGCCGTAGGTCTCGCGCACCAGATAGCATATCATATCCCACGGAATGTTCTGAGGTGCGATATTGGTTCGGCTTTGCGCAACAGATTCGATCCAAGTATCGATAATAAAAGCCGAGCATTCATACTATAAGCTTGTTAGCATCTTCATCCAAGTCCACAAAAACCCGGATTTACTTACATCACTATCATTAAACTCCCAGAAGCCCTTCCACCCCAGGTTTGGTGCATATCGCAGACGTTCCTGTACTACAGCATGCAGGAAAGAGAGAAGTAGGTACAGTCTGCCGCGTTCGACAGGACTCTTCGCGGCACGTGTCGAGAGTGAAGACATGGAATCCTTCATGTTAGCTCTTACACCAGCTGGCTGCTCATACATAAGCACGCGAGACGCGCGAAGAAGGTTGACAGGAATCTTCGGGCTTGACTCCATTGAGAGGAACAATCTGAAGTCTGAGTGGGGGTTGAGCGATTCCATGCGCTTCTCGAGTGACTGCAACCACGTGGGCGCTAGGTGGACATTCTTGATCAAGACCCAGTTTCCGACTTGCGCAGCGCTGCTAATAGCTTTGTCCGCGCTGGCGATACTTTCGTTCGATCCCATCGCAATGTTGGTACACCGGACACGCATCCTTTCTACCAGATTGTCTACCTTGTAGCTCGCGTCGAAGCCAGGGCTTGAAACGAGGGAGATGGGCCGAGTAGAGGAGACCTGCTCAACAGTTTCCTTGAGATCCTCCACCACGTCGAATAGGTCAGCCCCAAATACTGAAGTGACGAAGCGCTCAGCAGCGGGCACGAAACGGTCGAGGCGGAAAAGCTTCACAAGGATAAGGGAAAGCAGTCCTTGATCAAATGGTTCGCTGTCAGATTCCCAAACTTGAGGTACGAAGTTCTCTGCAAGTTCCTCTGATAAGAACTTGTCCCAAGCATCAGATGGCACTTGGTCCAGTTTGTCTTTCAAGACGCTGAGCCGTTTGGCTCGGGTGAATGCGTCATCTTTAGCATCGCTGTCAGTAGAAAGGTCTTTGCCCTCAATCCGTTCGTCGAGGATGATGTCAATTAGACCCTTATCCATCTTGTAAGGGGAGGCTTGAGCAAGTAGCATAGCGAGTGTGATCCGGTCTTTTTGGAGAAGACCCAGTGCAGTCCTCTTGTAGGTGGTGACGAACAAGTCCTTGATGATGATGTCTCTTCGGGTGTTGTGGTTAGTCTCATTGGCAAGGTTCTTGTTGTTATGCAACACCGAGTGGAAGATATCCAGGAAGTATTGTAACGAGAATTGGTAAAAGTGGTTGAGGTAGTGTAGCTGTTCAAGAACAGCGAACACAGCACTACAAGATCGCGCAATGATACTATACTGCAGCGTAATCTCGTCGACTTCAGCCATCACACCTTCCGTGTTGCTCATCTTGGCTGTAATCTCAGCAGCTTCGGTCTTGAGAGTCTCGAGAGTTTCGATGACATTGTCATCGTCAAGAATGTTGCCGCGCGACTCGTTGAGAGCTTGCAAGAGACGTTTCTCAAGCTGCCGGAGATGGACTTTGAATTCGCCTTGAAGTTTGATGAGATTCGACCGTCTTTCGTCAACATCTGGTCTCTCAGATTTGAGAACATCGTTAAGAGACTGAGTCTGAAGACTGCTCTGGGTAACAGTAAAGTTGACAAAAGTAGTTCGACTACAGATATCGGGAGCAAATGTGGCTGAAGGATCCCTGGTAGATAGATATATCTTGAAAGATGGCGAAAAATCGATCTGTTGCTTGCCGAGTTGGATAAGAACACGCCCACCAGTCTTCTGGTATTCCTTGTTCAAGACGTGGTTTATGATGGGATCTAGATGCTCAGCATCCTGAATGAGAATTGGATTACCGAATCGAAGAGAGCTTTCCAATTGCTTAGTAAAGGAGTCGTCTAAGAAGCTGGTCACAGTAAGACGGCGGTCCTTGCATTCACGTAGGAGGAATTCAGTAACTCTGCCAGATGGATCGATGATAAGTGGGTAACGGTTGAAGCGCTGAAGAATGATGGCATTCTCAGTGCAGAGGTCATCAACTGGTAGCGTGTTTTCCTGCCAGGAAAGCCGTTCATCAGCGGTTGATAAGTACTCGGTCATAGGGTTATGGGCCTTGAAATGGACACCAGAGAGGTGAAGCTGGTGAAGCCAATCTTCCATCATTGTCTTTCGGAAGGTTTGGTCATATAGACCACTGTAGGCCAAGAAAGCTGCAGCAACAAGAACATCTCCAACCAAGGTGCTAATTTGTGTCTCGAAAGACTTGCTACCATCCTCCCATCGAGTTCGCTCAGATGATAGACTGTCGAGTAGGCGGACACTTCGGTCAACCTTGAATTGGACACGGGACATTTCCGCCTTGATAGCTTGCGTCTCACTGATGAGGGCTGCGTATTCGGTCTTGTAAGTCGCGATACTCTCCTCTAAACTAGTGATTGTGTTTTCAACTGCCTTTGCCTCAGCCTTAGTCTGAAGAGCCTGGTCTTCAAGTTGGTCGACCTCTTCTCTCAGGGGCCCCACACGATCAAGGATTTCGGAATAGTTGACTTGCGCTTCCACCCACTGAACAAGGGGACCACAGGCTTTACTGGCACGGTTGACCTTTTCGTATGTAAACTCCGAATTATTAAGGAAGCTGGATCGCATCTTGGTTCTCAGGGCCTTGGTCATCTGCTTTTCATTGTCGAAGTTGACGATGCTTGCGATGAAGTCGTCTCGGCGCACAACAGCCTGGACACTCTTCCAGTCTGCGATCTTGTGGCCAAGCAGAGTACAAACAGATTCCATCGAAAGGCGCACACCTTGAGGTGGATTGCCCATAGACCGAACTTCTGTTAAATGCTGACGTTTGATATTGCTGACACTAGCTTTTGCTTCTTCGACAGCAGGCTCTGCTTGGGCGAGATCGTGCAAAACAACCTCCTTTCGGGATGCGACCTCCGCTTCTTGCTTTTCGAGGGCTGCCTGGATTTCTAGGGAGGTATTCTTTCGCTGCTCGGCTTCACGCTGATCGGCAACCATACGCTGCAGCTTTTCATTGGCTTCAGCATCCTTTGCCTCAAGCTGAGTTTTCTTTTCAGCCAAGCTAGCTCTAAGGTCCCGGACCTTCTCGACTGTATCCCTAAGCTTATCAAGCCCGACGTTGAGATGGCGTTGCTGCTCTTCAAGATCCTCACGCTTCTCATTATACAGTTTGACGTATTGTGCCACGAAGTCGAGGAAATGACGTGGGGTGAGGAAGGTGACTTTGCCTTGTTGCTTTTGAAGTTTGGCATTGAATCGTTGTAGAGAGTAGTGGATGTATACCATTGAGTTGATAACAGTCTCTCTGTGGGTGGGAGGGAGATTCAGGCCGCGGTAAGCAACAGGAATGCTGTCGGGCGCTAGGAAATTCGGCTTATCCAGATCAATGGAATGGGTTAATTCATTGGCAACCTGGAAAAGTGCCTGGTCGGACCAGTCACCGAACCAATTGAGGACACATCGGTTGAACAAGGCTGGACTCGTGGCGGCCTTAGATGACAGCCCATCTTCGGGCGGGTTCATAGTGAAGACGACATGGAGGTTCTTGACAATCTGTCCCGTGAACCACTTGTAAAGCTCTTCCTGCGAGTCTAAGAGTAGGCCTTGTCGCTGAGCTCCTTCTTTGCAGGCCGTCATCAATGCGGCGAAATCATCTCCTTCGAAAAGACCAGGGACTTCTGCATTAGCAAGCAGGGTGTTCATTCTCTCGAGGAAACCTGAGTCTAGGACATTGGATTCGTCCATAATAAAGCAAATCTTTTCGCCCTTGCAACCACATCGGCGAAGAACATCTCGAAGATCGTCGTCGAAGTCTTCGGCCGAGTATTTTCCGTGGACCTTGATCTGGAAAACCTTCAACCCATTCATCCAAGCGACGAACCTAGAGAGTGTAGTCTTTCCACTACCACTGACACCAATCAAGATAAGATGACCCTGTGGTTGCCTGAAGACACGATCAATGCGCAGGACATGCTCAAGAACGTCATTGAACAGAATAAGTGGAACATCAACCTCTTCTTCACAGAATGTCTTGAGTCGAGCCTTAACAAAATCCCTAAGTTGCTCTCGGTCGACCGGCATATAATTCTTGGAAAGCCAATTGGAGAATAGAATTGGACCACCAAGTGCCTTCTGCTCATCGATAGTAGGGAACAATTCCAACGCAATTCTGCGCACAGCCTCATCAGTCCACTGTTGCTCTTCTTCGGCGACTAAACGATCCTGGAAGAGCCGCAGTGCCTCATGTGCCCAAATGCGGATGAGACCCTCAACGGAAAGAGTCTCTAGAGGTCTAATCGCTTCATAAATACCGCGCACCCATCGCGTCAGTTCACGGGGACTGTACACATAGTGAGGTTGAATCTTCGGTGTAAAGCGTTGCTGAGACTCCAGATAGAAGCGAACCATGGCTTGCGTGAGTGCCTCAGAATATCCACGTAACGCCGGTATGATCTTGAGGACAGCTGAGGTGAAAGTGCCATAAATTTGAATGAGGGAGAGCTCTCCGGGATAATCAACCATGATGAGAGGAGCATGTCGAAGGAACCTAGCGCCCATGGGCGTACGGCCAGCATCAGTTGGGGGGTTGCAAGCACCAACAAACTGGATTCTGTCAAGGGTCACCCAGGACTTATCAGAAGTCCTCCAGAAGCCATTGTGCTCGACCAGTTGGCGAAGGAATGAAATAGCTCGTTGGGTGCCGTATTTGTCGGGAGCAGGCAAGTTGATCTCATCACAGAAAATGACAAGCCATCGTCCTATCTGTGTGGGTGACAGCATAACCCCATTGAGAGTCTTTTTATATTCGCAATATTGTTCGAAAGTTTTGATGAGAAGATCGGGCGTGGTAGCACTGGAGAAATTGAGACCCACGACTTCCATGTTCGGTAGTTTGCGAAGCGCGCTGAAGAGCGTCATCGTTTTACCGGAGCCAGGAGGACCACATAAAAGCAGTGGCTTGTGTTCAGCAAGCCATGAGTAAAGCACATCCTCGTGGCGAACAGTATCTAAGGTTGGAATGACAACATCGGTTTGAATAATCGAGTGCGTGTTAACCTCGACACTAGGGACCTGATTTTGCCATGGAGTCCATTCGGCCTGGGGGAGAGTAACATCAAAATCGATGAGTGAACTGGTTCCATCAAGCGGTGGTGAACCGAAACTCGCCAGTGCACCGACAGCATCGCCGAATGCCTTACGATCACTAAGTGGGCAGTCGCCGGTAAGCGCCCAGACCAAGGCAAGTAGCAGCTTCTTGGAGATGAAGGCCTCGATCTGTTCGGGATCTAGAGGGAAGTCAATATGCGATGCATTATACTCGATCATATCTCGAACTGCTTTATTCAACAGTGAGAATAGAGTTGTCAAAACACGAGCAACAGTGAACTCCATGATGTGATTATATGACTCGGCTTCCTTTAGAGCGTTCAGAATAAAGTCATCCGTGCTCAAGTGTGCGTGCAACAAATCAGCAACTTGGCTCTGGATCTGAAGTGTCTGGGCAGGGCTTTGGCCCGCAGCCGTGGTATCCTCATCCAAGTCTTCAAAGGCAACGGCCCTCAAAGTATCGAGATAGTTGTTGACCAACATGATAGGCGTAACAGTATCCTCACTAAACCACACCATACCGCATCGACTGACTGTGGCAAGGGTAGCGTACTTTAGGGTCTCGACTTCGAACATGATACGAACGTTAGGTGGTAGATTGAGACGCTCGCCATTGGGAAGTGTCAGTAACTTGTTGTCATCCAATACACTATTCAAGTTCTCTACCCATTCGGGGTCGACATCACCATCAAAGACAATCCAGTGGCGTTTTGAGTCTTCTCCTCGAAGGTTGTCGACAATCTTCCGTAGGATACTAGTGAATAAACCATCTGTCCACTCTCTAGTAGTAGCGTCCAAGTTTCCGTATAATGCTTCCTTGGACATAACCTTGGAATCGATGACATGAGAAACACCCTCTACACCCTCCACCTGCTGGAGAGAGTCTAGGAGTAGTCTCCAAGCGCCGGACTTTCCTGATCCAGAGTTGCCAACCATCATAACACCATGGTGGATATTTTGGATCTGGTAAAGCTGAATCACCTTCGTCATCCACGTCTCATTGACGACCAAGTGTCTTTCTGCAGCGAGGCGACGGATGGCATCCTGGAGCTGATCTAAGCTTGCAGGCACATACTGGACTCCGGGGAAGCACTCCCCTTCAATATTCATCATAATCTCCACATCGGGCCTGATTAATTTTGGCGCGATGGTTTCCCGTACACTCTGCACAATGATTTCAGGTTCTACAACTTCTTCGGCGCCCAAATTACCACCACTGTTCGTAAGGCGGGCACGCTTCAAACCACCCGAGCTGACCAGGACACTTTTCAAAGCACGAAGACCAAAGTCGTAGTGGGCTTGCTTAGACAATCTCGCAGAGCATTGGTCAAAGAAGGGCACAGTTTGTTTCGAGAGCTGCTTAGCCTGATTGAAACCCTGAGAGTAAAGCATAACTTCCGCGATGAGTTCCTTGTCAGGCTTAGACATAGCCACGCTCCGGAACAGTTTCTTTAGATTGTCAGGCAAATTAGAACGTCCAGCATACCCAGGGTTCATGGTAATGAAGATACCAGTGTTGGCGTTGACATGGAGCTGGCGCCCAACCAACTCGATTTGAGACTTTGGATCTTCGGCTCCTTGCTTAAGGCCAAGCTGAATGTTTTGAATTTGCTGCGAAACTGCAGATAGGATTCGCTCTTCCAAGCGATTGAACTCGTCGAAACAACCCCAAGCACCAACTTGACAGATACCCAAGAAGATACGGCCCATGGCCTGGAAGTCGAACGTATCGTCACAGCAGAAAACGAGGGTAAAGCGACCAAGCTGCACACCAAGTGCTTTGACCGACTCTGTCTTTCCCGTGCCAGCAGGTCCATACGGAGAACCTCCAAGTCTCTGACAAAGAGCTTGGGTAAGGGTACCGAAGCAACGATCGGTAAGAGGAGTCCTCACAAGTCGGTCAGGCACGCCAAGATATTCAAAGCCATAGTTGAGTTTGGCGTTGGCCATTTTAATATGTAGGCGTTGTAGGAAATCTCCCTCGGGTACATAGACATACCGCATCTGCAATAGCCAGTGGAAATGTGTTGGTGTCGTCGCGTTGAGCTTGATAAGCTTTTCTATCACATCGCGCTGGTGAACACATTCAGTAATTAGAGCTTCACACTTCTTTCTCTGTATGACCTCAAGGTCGCCTAGAACGGTTTCAGCTAGAAGCCGCAAGACCTGAACCTCCCTATCAAATAGGGATTGGAGTGTCTTCCCCCCATCGTTTAGAGCCTGTTCGACAGCCGTTGTCCATGCGGCCTGGGTAGCGAGAACAACAATTTGACTGGGGAATGTGGTCATAAAGTCGTTCATAGCCGTCTGATTAATATTTTCGGACTCGAAGATGGGTGTATATGCTTCTACCGCTTCAGCGAGCAGTTCAGCAAGGGTGGCTTTCATGCCATTCTCAAGCAAAGCCAGCCAATCATTAATCTTGGGTACCTTGGCAAGGGATATTTCTTGCTTGAGACGCACAACCTCTCCTTCCTTGGAAGTGAAGCCGGATATGATCGATTCATCATCCATGACTAGGCCCGTTAAACCGGCAAACATTTTCTTGAAGTGTTTAGCAATACGCAGAGTATCGTTGCTGTTGCCGATCATTTCCAAAAGATCCTCATCACCAACAAAGTAGAATCGTGGAAATGACACTCGTTCCTTCTCGAGATATTCGCCAAGGGCCTTTTGGATTTTGTTGAGTAGTTCAGCAAGGCGTTCCAGTGACTTTTGCACACCCGTGATGCTTAGGACGTCCATCACCATCGGTTGCTTATATACCTTCTTCATTACTGCCATGAATTCACTGTTGATATTCTGGAATCTCGAGGACTCGATAGGTAAGAGGTGCTTTATGTCAGCATTGCCAGTAAAAACACCTTCCAGGTACACCCATTGGCGCTGGACATCAATCCAAACATCAAATAGAACATGGACACGATTCAATTTATCTTCCCAGGACGAGGCTTCCTCCTCAAACTCCTTGTAGTAGGGCGAATGTTTCATCGCCTGAAGAGAGTTCAGATTCTCGCTGCACTTTGCAAACAAATCATCCCAACCGCGGATCAGGCGACATTTGTTCTGGTAGGGAACGAGATCGAGTTGGTAAGAGTTCCATGTCTCTTTCACCTGTTTGAGGAATTCCTCTAGAGCCATCTCACCCTGAGCTTGTGTGATAATGTCTCTGACAATAATCTCAGTAGCAACTAGGTTCAGATCCCACACATCTCCGAGTGTCATGGAAACTGGGGAGTACCGACGACCAGGTTTGATATCCTTCCAAATCTTGGTCCAATGGCGATCTCGAATAGCTTCTGATTTCAGGTCACCAAGGAGGCTGTTTACTTTCAAGTGCTGACGTAGGATATTCTGAATATGTTCAAAAGCGGCATACTGTCGCATTCTACTAGGCATTTCCTTCGTCATCTTGATGAGACCATCAATAGAACTCCGTATCTTTCTAGGCTGAACACTGCTCCAAAGAGTCTCCCGGAGTTCGTTCAAGCTCTTCCAAATGGTTGATAAGGCAGCCCACACAGATTTGAAGTCTTGGACTTCTTCCAGGATGATGATCAGAGATGACTCGGGACTCGCTGGAAGATCCAATGCTTCTTTGGCTCTGGATACCATATCAGACTCCTCCTGGAGCTTCGTAATCCGGGACTCGAAAGAGCTAAGGGTAGCTGATGCAACATCTGGAGCGATAGTGCCGGAAACTGGTTTTTCCTGGTCCCATTGCGTTGCAATATCGGTAATCTTCTCCATCACAACTTGATCTTCTGCAATTATCTTAGCCTTCAGAGCGTCGGTTTGATCCTGGACAATCTTCGCCTTTCTAGTCAGCAGCTCATTCAGAGCCTCCCATTGCGAGTCGACTTGTTGCACGTCTACCCAGTCATTTGGAAGATTATATCTGCTCCGGATAAGTGTCGATTGACCCTGACGGAAAGTCTCAACTTCAGGTGCCCAAGCTTTAACTCTCCGCTTACAGCTCTGTACAATAGTGATGAATTGAACGGCCTGTGCAGTTGAGGTAGCCTCCAGACTTTGCATTTCTAGGTCTCGCCGAGCTTTCTCGATATCGGCGTGTACTTCTCGCATACGAGTACCCAGGCGTCCAGCGAACTTCATCAAGATCTCGTGTTGCCACTGGTCGTACTTGGCATTAACCTTGTCTTGTACTTGGCCATAATCTATTGTTATATGGCCAAACTCGCGGCTGATTTCAGAGGTATCAAATGTTCCACGAGATTTTCGGATCTCCTGAAGCAACTGTAGCCATTTGGAGAGTTCGTCGCCAAGGAGTTCATAGACCTGTTCGGATTGCAAATCCCACAGGGACTGGAATTGCAACCACTTGTCTACATAATCACTGATCCCCTGTAACTTCTTCTCCACCGAGGTATACACTCTACCTAGAATATCGGTACAGTCGCTAGGCAAGTCATTGAAGCGTGCCTCCTCGTGAACAACAGTGCTCAAGGTCAAACTCATTTGATACCGAGAAGCCTTGATCTTAGGGAGATTGCAGACAATACCAATCCAATCATGTAATTGCGAAAACCAACTAGCTCTAGCATATTCGAGGGGCGGGTCCAGGTAAATGACCTGGTTTCGCATCGTGATTTCGTGGAGCAAGTGCTTCATCATAGGAATGTCTGATTTGAAAGGCTCTCCCGATGGTGCCAATTGTTTCCGTCTATTAGCCTCAATCTGCTTGATTGGGGTCTCATCTTGGAATGCCTCGATCCACGTAGAGACAGCTCGCTGTAGACGGGCAAGTAGAGTCTGTTTGATACATTCATTCATCCTCTCAACCCAGAATCCCAGATTCACGTACTGCTCGAGATTCAACTGATCTACGGCAGCTTGTATGGTTTGTAGGCGTGCTTCAAACTCGGACGCCTCGTATGGGCATGTAGCGAGTTCCGCAAGAGCTTTCTGGACATTGATATGAATGTTTGCGAGCGTAATAGCTTTCGACTGGAGAAGTGAAGCAGCCGCGGCAAACTCGCGAACAAACAAGACATGCTTGCTCTCAGATCCACGACCGAGGGTGTGGTCAATGCCGCCATTAGCCAGCAATGGTTTCTGGTACGACTCCCAGGTGTTGACAAAGGTCTCCCATCTGAGAGGTATACCCTTAGCTATCAAGACATGGACGTCATTTTGATACCCACTAAGTAAGATAGAGACTTCGGACATCTCCAAAATTTGTCGTGTGGTTTGAGCAAACGTTCTCACACTTTCCATCAAGCTAACAGCATAAGGGTATACCCTCTTTGCCTCCTTCGCGACATTATTCACGGAGTGGGGAACATTGAAATTTTGCCAACCCAGGTTTCGTGTCTCCTTGAAAAGCGCAATGATCTGAGCGTCGAAGTTGACAGAGAGCTCCAAAGCATTGTTCGCGGCCCGAATCTTGTTGATGTTGAAGAGTCGGCCGGAGATGGATATCTGTTTTCGTTGCACATCCTCAATCCAAGCCTTATAAATGGCCTGTGTATTGAGTTTCTTCCTGAAAAGCTCGCTTTCGGTCTGAAGCTTCTGGCCTTCGCTGTGAAGCGCCCAGTCAGAACCCAAGATATCTTCCACTTTCTTCATGTACCCATCGAGCTGTCGTTCAATCTGACGGGCCCAGATGATAGCGCCAGAAACAGGCGGAAGGTCATGTAGCTGGGCCATGGCATGAGCCTCAGAGTGCCCATACTGCTGCTTGAAGCGTTCGTGAAGCCCCGAGATGGCTTGCTTCACGTTGTCAATAAGCTGATTCTGGTACTCGGCAATAGCACCTCGAATCTTTGGTCGAACGAAGAGTGCATTGAACTGAGAAAACACGCGGAACATTTCGTTTGCATTCTTTGCAGTGGCAAGTCGATCACGCAATCTGGCAATAATCGAATTTTCCACTCGCGAAGTACGTTCGTTGTAAGTATTCTCTGCCTTAACCCATCTTTGCGTGCCTTCGGGAGACACGTCAAGAAGGTCAACATTCTTCAGCGCCTCCCAAGCCTGTTTGACCTCCTCTACCGCATCTACATCACCTATCTCCTCGACGAGGGCAACACCATTAGCAGTAGGCTCCTCGCCCAAGCCGTTGATCGTCGACTTGGGTCCGAGAACATTGATGATAGTTCTTTGCAATTGCTCATGGTTGTCTCTAAAGTTATCAATATACTTGAGGCGGGCTTGCAATTCATTATGCTTTGGGTTGACTTTGATAGGAATGAACTTTTCTTGTCTACGCCTCGTCGTCTCTCGAGCAATATTCGTGAACTCCTTAATCTGGGCATCCCACGATTTGAAGATATCATCAGCAGTACCCATGAGGCTTTTGAAATCCTTGTAATCGAGATCCACCAGCTCCGAACCGGGAAGAAGACGGTGCATGACTTCCTCCAAGTCGGCCGAAATAGCTTCGACAAGGTGCAAAGTTCGAGCTATTGGGTAGTTGCTGAACCTCATTTTCTTGTTCATGTGGTTGAATATCTGGGCAATGGCGTCTTGGACTTTTGGGAGCGAGGTCGCAGATAGGAGCTCATCAAGAGGGAAATCTCGCATCAACTGATTGTACTTCTGTACCATTTCCATAGCCTCTTTTAAGCCGGTGTCGGCCGTGAAACTGACAGTAGCTTGGAAACGCTTTGCATGCTTAAGGATCTCCAAGGTCAAGGTCACACCCTCACTTCTCAACTGGGCCTCAATGCCTTCCAATGCAGACTCCATAGACAGCCAAAAGTTAATCTCCTGGGTTGCGGTCCTCGTCACCGGGTCCCGGGTAAGCTTTGTGATTGCCTGTATCGATTTGATCCAACTATTTACAGTCGATTGCAAATTGTTCATGAACGTACTGTCCCCAAGGAGATGGGCGGGTATCAAGTCCGTTGAGGGTCGGGTGTTGCGAGCGACAGCATCCTCCAGCGCCGTCTGGACGACCGGGTGGAACGGGAGAGACAGCTCGGGTATCTCAACGTTCTGCTGAAGATGCAGCAAGCTCAGCTCAAGCTCAGTCATGCGCTTCTTTGTGACCGGAATACCCGTCTTCGCATCCACGTCGGCGCGGCTCCTAGTACCATTTCCGGCCTGCGAAATCTTGGTGTTGGCATCAAAGTAGGGCGCCAGCGCATTATGTACGATAGAATGAAGGATCTCGAAAGGAGAAGCAGAGGGGCCTTGCTCGGCAACAAGGCTAGCGAGGGACGCGGTACCGGGCAGAGTTTGAATCTGGACCTGCGAAGTTAAGGGGAGGGAGGGGTCAAGCGCCTGCGGTCGCTTGAGTAGCGCAAGATAGGCCACTGTCGTGGGCGACGAGGATATCTCGGAGGTGATCGTGTACGTATAAGATGTAGGTACTGCATATCAAGGCTTAAGGTCAGCATTGCTGGTATTGCCCGCACACACAAGTGACGTTACTAACCATCCTCTGCGGACCCATCCACGACATCGGTGGGCGGCTTGATGTCTTTCTGGATATACAGAGCCACCTGGGCATCGGTCGCAAACCGACTGCATCGTTGTACTGTGTCTGGGTAGTTCGTGGGGGACAAGAGATTATCGGAGCTCTCAAGCTCGGCACGGGTAGCTCCCAAAGCAATGGTGACTACCGAGGCCAAATACTCCACCACCAACTTCGATTCGATGATGTAGGGCGACGAGACACCGTTAGAACCGGGACTCTGGGGCCCCAAAGACGATGCCACGGCCTCCATCGCGACGGCGGAGGGTGAAGGCAAAACAGGACGTCGCTTCTACCAAGCAGCGAGCATCTCTCGGTGTATTAAGGGGTGAAGGGTATCGATGGGGGGTCGAGTCAGGAGACACGATCGTAACGAAGGCACAGGACCGCGCTCTAGGTGAGGATGTAGGGTAGGCAGAAGAAGAAATCGAGAACGAAAGGTGAAGAAGTGGGTAGGGTCTCGTTTGCAGTGTGTTGTCTGACCGTCTCGTCGTGAATCGGTTCTACCTAGGTAGTGTTTAGGTTATGGGCAAATTTACTAATAGGGACAAGAAAATCGAAGGAGTGGATGCGCTTTCCGATGCGATCTATCAATACTATACCTACCTAGTCGTAATGTTGTACCGACTCACTACGCGAAATACGCCAACTGTCGCGACGCTACAGTACAGGGGTTTCCACAGCAGAGGGGGGTGACCCTCCCCTACCACCCATGATTGGCCCAAGGACCGTTGCAGGGGTTGTCACCGCCTGCCGACAGCTCTGGTGCTAGGTAGCAGAGGTAGGTACAAATTAGGTGAAACCGCACACCACTGGCGTTACACAACAAATAGACATCGACATATGTACATATATACATACATACCCGTGGACACACCTGCCATGTAATATGTATATGTACCATGTACATAGGTAGTATCCATGCAGCCTCATACTAAGTCTCATGTGCCTGTTGATGACATATCATACATCACAATAGCATCCTGCATTCGCGTTCCAATAGTAAACATGTACCATATTATGAAGAAGTAGGAACGATACTACCAGTCTAAGATACCCTATGTAGGTACATACATATTTATGCTCCATTTCAACCCCTCTAAAGCAAGGCAAAAAGTGCAGGTAAGGTGCTCTTATTAGTCTTTCATGCAATATGTAACACCAGTAGGAAGATAGTATCTTAGGTACATATCAAATATGTAGACGGTATCCATTAAGTCTGGTAGGACCCGCATTGTAAGCAACTTGGAACACTCTAGGATAAACTCAAAATGTAGGTAACTACCGACATTTAATGTTACCTTCTAACGTTGGATAGTATGTAGCACTATACCTAGGTAGTATACATCGAAAACCAAGACGAAGGGGATACCCAGGTAAGTATGCACCTAGGTTAGATATATACATGGGCAGATAGGTAGATAGCAGCAAGGCAACAGGCCGTAGCGGTGGTTATTACATGTATGTCATACATAGCAAGTCAGTCTAGAAGGTATTTGATATGCCTAACCTTAGGTAATAGAGGTCGTCTTCACGCTCGCACTCAACATAATCTCTCCATTGGACCCGTAAATGCTGATTCTTCAAGTTCTATTTCCTTTGCCGTAATAAAGCAACCATGCCCGTTAATCATAAGTCCGCAGACCCTTGTGTTTCCCTGAAATCCCTCTTAAACAACCCTAGGGCACCCATCATCTGTAAGAGAAAAGAAAAGACAAACGCCGAAACCCCGCCGCCGCCACCGTATGTTCCATTTATCGACCGCAAGACGCCTATGCTTCCTTTGGCAACCCAAACCCGAACCCTGCATATCTCGTTTTGTTTTGGTTTTTGAATCTCTCGAAAATGCACATCTCAAATTTTGAACCACCCTAGTTGTTTGCGCCACCTGTTCCACCATTGGCCTCTCCGGTGTCATTCAATCTTTCCCGCTGTACCATGACTCGCTGGTTGCAGATATCAATGAACATCTCGAATTTCTCGATGATCTTGTCCTTCTCCTGAATCTGCTTCTTGAATTCATCTATTTCCTTTTGGTGGTCCTCTTTGATCTTTGATAGCTCCTCTCTGGTCCGTGCCAGCTCTCTTCTGAGGTCGGATCGAATACGCTCCTCGGCTGTAGGAGCAGGCTTGCTATAGATTGCAGGTCGCTGCTCAGCGATGCCGGCCTCCACTTTCTGGGGGTTGCGGTTGATCGCTGCCCGTGCGTTGTATATATCTCTAGGGAGCAAGGGGACATGAGGATTCTGCTGCTGTAGGATCTCCAGCGTTTGGCTGACACCGATACCTGTCATGGTTAATACATTGGTCAGATGGAGCTGCTGCTCGTCCTTACCAGATTCTTTAAGGTTCTTTACGGCGGCGACCATTTTGCTATCCAGTTTCCTCGCGGCTGGATGCAAAAGCGGGCTCTCGCTAGGCCCGTGGTTGTGCTGGAGATGGGCATGATCGGGACGGTAGCGGATAGTCCACTGGGTTCTCTGCTCGATAGCAAAAAAGCCAAATTGGCAGTTGCATTTCCGCGAAGACGTTTTCCGTTTCCTCTGCTCCGGACTCACGCGGCTCGGGGGCTTTCCAGCACGATCACACACGAACAGAACCTTTTTCAGGCCAGGCACGGTCTTCTTTGATCGCCCGATAACAACAGCATACCCAACCGACGTGCAATATTCAAGCACGTACCTATGCACGGCTTCCAAGCTAGCGAAACTTCCCCCCTCCGGTGGGGCAGACATCATGTTACCCATGGGCGAACGAGGCACATAGGGCGTGCCATCGATGAGCTTAGGCTGTAGATGACTATCACCTTCACCAGAATCTGCCTGGCTATCCAATTCCATATCATCATCGTGGTGACTATCTTGCGACGGGACCGCGGGTTTCGGCTGAGCAGTTGGCGGGGGTTGACTCTGCGGCTGGGGGTTTGGCTGGGGCTGAAGAGACGGAGGTTGCTGGTGGACTTGGGCGTGCGGTGGGGGATGAACCTGCTGGTGCGGCGGCGGTTGAGCTTGCGGATGGGGTTGGTGGAGCGGCGGCGTCTGGGACATGAGCTTGGTATCGTTCGGCTGAACCGGCTGGGGTTGCGGGACCTGCTGAACCGGCGGCGGTTGGACAGGCTGAACTTGCTGCTGCTGTATAGACTGAGGATGCGGTATCTGCTGGACAGGCTGCGATACCGGCTGCGAGACGGACTGTACGGGTTGGTTCATGGCCTGCTGGAGATATGCCAGGGAAGCGGGAGGGCCGGGCTGGCCAGGCATCTGACGCTGCTGGCTACCCCGTTGGTGCTGGTGCTGCCGTACGGCCTGCATAGCAGCTTGAGCATGCTGGGTGGCCTGGCTGGCCTGGCTGGCCTGGGCAGCCTGCACCGGGGTATGTCTGGAGTTGCCATTTGGCAGGTTCGGCACGCTGGCGATGTTGGGAACGGGCGACGAGGTGGTGGTCGAGAAGAGGTGATGGGGATAGGAGCCCTGTGGGGGCTGTTGGGGAGTATACTGTTGAGGCTGGTAGGGAGATTGATGGTGTTGAGGTGTCGGCGATGGTTTCGGCGGCGTGGTCGAGTGGGAAGATGGATATCCACGTCTGAGTCCGCTGACTTGAGGAAAGGTAAGGCCCGGATGGGTATGGGAACTAGACCCGGGCTGACCCAAGGTGGACATGACGGAGAAGGGAAGAGGAAAAAAGAAGAAAGGAGAAGAGAGAGAGAAAAATAATACAGATAAACAGATGAAACAAAAAAACGACGAGATGGAGAATCGGGGCGCCAAAGCACGACGAAGCCTAGCAGCTGGGATGGGAGAGGATGTGATGTCAACCCTGGCCGTTTGGCAGATGGAAAAACGTGCAGATGGCGGGTGTGGAAATATCACGAACGATCAACATCACCAGACATCAAGGGGGGGTTGCGGGTGTGGGTTGAAGAGAGATGGGTGCAGTGGGAATTTTTGGATCTAGTTTAGAGAGGGTGGGAGTGGGAGTGGCCAGCCGCAGGAAAAATCGAGCAAGGGAGAAAAAATTAAAAACTAAAAATCGTTGGATCGGATCTGTCATAGCTGTCCTGACCAGCCTCCTAACTAAACCGGGTTAAGCACCAAACGAGGGACTTGTGGGTCGGGGACCCTTCTGATACATACATACATGCATAACTAAGGTTAGGTACCTAACCTACATACATTGATACAGGCTTTACCTATGTAGGTACCTGGGTACCTTACCTACATACCTACATTGTAGGTACATACCTACATAGTATCATGATATATGATATTACACACCTAGGTATGTATCATAGACCTGACTTTATCTGTCATGCATTTACACCAATATACACATACATCAGGTTGCACTATCCATTTACCTACATTTGATACCTACCAGACGTCAAGTGCATCAGGTAAAGTTGAGTTGGGAACAGTGGCATTTTTATGTGCATTGATGAAGGTAACCTACCTCTGTATGTAGGTAGCACCAGACATAGGACAAGAACCTTAATACATAAACACCTTGCTACGTTTTAACAGAATAGGGTTTCAGAACTCTTAATAATAACTGCAAACCTCCTATTAATATACTAACCTTTACCTACTACCTACCTACTACATAAGATATAACATTATACACATTATAAGTAAGGTACCTATATATACTTAATCTACATATACCTACATAAGTAGTATGTACCTAACCTGACCTAGTCCCTATATATATATCTTATAATATAATACCAAAACTTAAATAAATAACCTCCAGGCCTGCACTCTTTTAAACCGGTACCGTTTAAATCCGCGCGCTGTCCGATTTATTTATTTGCTTTTTTTTTTCCTTTTTACGCTTTTAAACGGTACTTATACGCTTTTAAAATCTTTTCGTTTTTAATATTTTTACCTTTTTGCGCGTAAAGTCGTGCAAAAAGTTTTACAGCAAAGTTTACATATA
>JAJNNV010000120.1:0-23525 GCA_022544895.1 Biscogniauxia sp. FL1348 | reverse complement strand
AATTGCTTATGTCGAATTGCTTATGTCGAATTGCTTATGTCGAATTGCTTATGTCGCATTGCAGACGTTTGGCGGATGTGGCACTAATGGCCCTCCAGGGACCAAGCCTGTCTACCTACTACTCCTATCCACCCCTCCTTCAGGTCTTGCGGCGTCATCCCCCAATATCCTTGCATGGCACGAAGACTTGTCGGCTCCCCTCAGCAGACGAGGCACCCATACCGACCCACCACACACATGTGAACCATGAACTCCTCCATGGGGAAAGTTACGGGCTACCCGCATAGAAGCCTTGCGTATGTAGATCCTCCACCATGTTCATCGACTTTGTCTCGCTTTCCCTGGGCCAGGAACACAAGGCTGAGTCTGTATGCGTCGCTTGCGGGTACCGTGTACTTGCTTACGATCGTTATAGTAAGGATGGATGTGTCATTTCATTGGCTTGTGCCGTCGCCGTCTGGAAATCGAAATCCAAACCGCTGCTAACGGCCAGTCCGGTACGTATACACTACGGACACTACGTACCGCTACAGCCAAGCCGTCCGCCTTTCCTAGCACATCCACCCATCCGCATCTTTGTATATCTGTTCCCTGGTATAGTACATGTCCCATTCAACGTAGACTTGGGTGGCTTGAGATGGCGGGATCCACAGCAACAGCAGCATGTATCCACCTGTCTACTTTGTGACATTGTCCCAAGTTAGTCCATTCTTCAAGATGTAGACCGATGGGTGCTATTTTCTTTCAAGCAGGCATAGAGCTGCTGGTCGGGGATCGGTTCGTCAGGTATATATAAAGAGGCGCCCCCTGGGAATCCTCCAGGAGAGGTTGATCCCTCATCTTCCACTTTCATCATCAACCTTCAATCTCCAGCCAACAACTATCTTGTCTGTAGACGACAACACCTCTAGACGAAGCTTTTTGTTTCCTTTATATAAGGACACATACGAACCCAGCCTGACTGACGGAATATCTTCCGCCTTTCCAATCCACTTATTTGCTTTTTATTGCGTGTCGAGTTCGATCATTACTATAATTCGCCATCATGTCGTCCCTTGAAGCAGTCCAGCAGCCCGCTACCTTCCACCGCGGCAGCTTTGCCGATGAGATCGAGACCGCCCGCACCGATCTAGCCCGTAAGCTCCTCGCGAGGAACAGTTCCTCGACCGACCACCCATCCGACTCCGAGACGGCCCCGTCCCTGAGTCCCGCTGCTAGTGCCTCGTCGCCTGATTCAGAACCCGCCCTCTCCCCTATTTCGCCTCCTGAGGGTGATGATATTGTCGCCGATAGCTTCGCCTTTGCTTTTGATATCGATGGAGTCCTTGTCCGAGGTGGTCGTGCTATCCCAGAAGCTGTCCAGGCCATGAAGGTCCTTAATGGCGATAATGAATATGGAATCAAGATGTAAGTCTTCCCTTCTTATACAAGGTCTAGTCCTCCTTCATTTGACTGGCTAGCAATGGCACTAACAACTACTAGTCCGTACATCTTCTTGACCAATGGTGGTGGCAAGTCCGAAGCTGAGCGCTGTGGAGACCTTTCTCGCCAGCTTGATGTTGAGATATCACCAGCTCAATTCATCTGTGGCCACACGCCCATGTCCGAGATGGCTACTAAGTACACAACCGTACTGGTTGTCGGCGGCGAGGGAGAGAAGTGCCGCACCGTTGCGCAAAGCTATGGCTTCAAGGATGTCGTCACTCCGGGTGACATTATCAAAGCTGACAGTGCTACTACGCCGTTCCGGAAATTGACCCCCGAGGAATTGAAGAACTCCAAGGAGCGGGATTTTAGCCAGGTTACTATCGAGGCCGTCTTCGTCTTTGCTGACTCGCGTGACTGGGCCAGCGACTTGCAAATCATTATTGATCTCGCCATGTCGAAAGGAGGCCGCATTGGCACACTCTCGGAGACCTTTGACGAGGGTCCACCCATCTACTTTTCACATAACGACGTCGTCTGGTCTGCAGCCCATGAGAATGTCCGCCTCGGTATGGGTGCTCTCCGTGGTATTGTTGAATATACCTTCAAGGAGGTAACCAAGGGCAAGACCCTTGAGACCCATGCCTTTGGCAAGCCTCAGATCGGCACCTTCGAGTTTGCCACTCGTCTGCTGAAGCGATGGCGCAAGAACGAGCATGGCCTCAATGCCCCACCGAACACCGTCTACTTCGTTGGCGATACTCCTGAGAGTGACATTCGCGGTACCAACCAATTCAACGAGAAAGCTGAGAACGACTGGTACAGCGTATTGGTCAAGACCGGTGTGTACCAGGATGGCACCAAGCCTGCATATAAGCCCCGCGTCACTGTCCCTACGGTGCTGGACGCCGTGAACCACGGGATTGAGCGCGAGATGTTGCGCAGACGCGAGAAGAGTCAGGGTGCCCAGAAGCCCAAGCTAGCCGATCTTCCGAAGCTGTCTCTTGAGGACGCTCAGGATGTTGCTGTGTTCAGCCCTGCCGAGGAACAGGCAATGAACCTGGTCACCGTGTCGTAAGGTGGCGCTACGCTCACAACGAGCTTCTTACACGATACTTTGTAAATGTTTTCTTTTCTCCGATGATACCACAACAAGTTTCAACACTTCACTTTCACGTTCTCTCCTACCCTCGAACCCTCACTAGACATGGATCTATGCAATGTACGGGTGGGCAACTTGGTCCAACAATATAATACTTTCTTTACCCTACTTGGTGTTATTACCTTCTCATATTCTGTTACACATATTCTGAATAACTAGGAGCTTTTCGTCTGCCTAGGCAATGGATGGATGGATGAAATGGTTTGTATTTGGATGGAGTTGCATTGGAATGGCGTTATAGAAAAGTATAGTTGATTTTTTAAAATGTTACTTCAACTTTTCTTGATCCCTTACTGTCCTCATTGTGAACATGCTATAATTCCTACGTGCCGTCACATTAAAAAGTACTATACGTAAAATACCACAAGTGTTGGATGAAATCTAGGAACTTGTTTCCTCTCGTCATATCTAACCCCCTTTCATACTCGCTATAGGAAATTACCTAGATGAATAGCTATTAGTCGTGGTAAGACCCAAGAACTTTACTCCTCTTTCTCTGTATACATGGAAGCTCTAACCTCATTTGTGACCGCTCGGCCGAAACCGTAGCCAATAGGTCTTGTCATGAGCTTTCCTTACAAAGTATACTATCGACATATCAAGGAACCCGAGATGGCCATCCTCCCCTCTCTCGAACTTCCATACCGCGGCCTTCCACTTCTGGCAATACATGCCGGCCCCAAGATCGGCAACCCCTTCTGACCCCCTACCTAGGTAGTTCCCCCGGTTCCCCTTATTCTCTCTGCCTCCACTCCTCCCCACACACATACACACACATGCTCCGCATTTTCCCCAGGAAACTGGGCAGCCAGGCAACCCACGCTCAGACTTATTACCCCGGGTTCGACGATCCGACTATTATCAGCACCCTTAACCTTGGGTACTCACTACCTAGGCATCTGACTCACGTAAGCGATCGACGTTTTCCCCATGGTACTATTTTCTACCCAGTGTGTTATTTTTGCTGCCCTTGTTTGCTGACGGCACTCTGTCCGTTTCGCGCGCCTTACTCCTTTACCCCTCCTCCCCTTCCCCCCTTCCCCCCCTTTTCCCCTGTTATGTATCTCCTTTCCCCTTTCAATACCTACTGCAGATTAACAAAGAGCCCGCCATCGACCAGCAGCTGCGCGCCCGTGACGTAGCCGCTCAGCTCCTCGCAGGCGAGGAACACAGCAGGGCCAGCCATGTCGGTCGTGGCTCCCGTGCGCCCCAGAGGGATCCGCCCCTCCATGTAAGCGCGCTTGCTGTCGTCGGCGAGGTCCTCGTCGTTGAGCTGCGTACGGATGGTTCCGGGAAGCAGGGCATTGCACCGGATCCCGTGCTGCCCCAGCGCCACGGCGCAGCTCTGCATCAGCGACAGCACCCCCGCCTTCGTCGGCGTGTAGTGCACCTGTCTGCCGCCCCCCACCAGCGCCGAGATCGAACTCACCCCGATGATGGACCCGCCCGCGGGCGTCTGCGACGCCATCTGCCGCGCCGCCGCCTGCACCACGTAGAAGGCCCCGTCGAGGTTGGTCCGCACCGTGCGCGAGAACAGGTCCGCGCCCGTGGAGAGGAACTCGGCGAACTCGCACACCCCCGCGTTGCTGACGCAGACGTCGAGGCGGCCGAACCGCGACGCCGCGTGCCGCGCCAGTGCCTCCCCCGTCGCCGGGTCGGTCACGTCGCCGGGCAGGTGCTCGAGCGTGCCCACCGAGGCGTCGGCGGCCCTGAGGCCCTGCGCCTCCGCGAGTAGGGACTCGAGGTGCGGCCGGTCGCGCGCGAGGTCTAGGTGGTTGACTACGACGTTGGCGCCCTGGCGGACGTACTCGAGGGCGATGGCGCGGCCGATGCCTGTCGTGCCCCCCGTTATGATGGCGGTCTTGCCCTGGAGGAGGTTTTTCACCGGCATATTCTTTCCCCCCTTTTTTTTTCTCTTATTCTTCTCCGGTCTCTTGTATTTTTGAAGTGGTCGTTTCCAATGCCTCTCAGGGAGTCTTGTCCGATGATGATGATGATGATGATGATGATGATGATGTTGGGGAATATGTATTAGGTACTTGAGGTAGGCAAGATTTGGGGGGAGGTGAGGTGCTAGCTCGTGTTGGAGAGAGGAGGTTTGTTGGTTGTCTTGTCAAGTATTGGGGTCTTTAGTTCGATGCGGAGAAAGAGGAGAAAGAGGAGAAGGACAGTGGTAGTGGTATGATATCGGAGGAAAGGTCAGGGCTAGGTAGATGTATCAATTGTGTCTGGTAGACCAGACACTACCTACCTAAGTACTTACCTAGTATCATTGATGTGTGTAAGTGGTCAACGTCGGTGTAACTTCCCTCGGTAGGGTGATACATCAATATATTTAGTCTTGCCTATATAGGAAAGAGTAAGAGCACTTAGAGGGATACACATACCAGACGGGGCAAATGGCGGGGTATGTATTACCACCTATTGATACTACATGTTGATCAATTGATAAATGTCAACTATGTATTGTACAGTTGAATTGAGTTTGAGCTATCTAACTTGGGTATAGCACGATATATACCTAGGTAGCACATATTGATACTTGCTATGTTGCTTGTGTAATACGCATTGAATCGTAATCAATTATATATTGATATATACCTAGGTTAGCTGAGTTGTTATTGTACAAAAATTGCGGTAACAATATCAATGGTATGACTTCACATGCTCCCCATCCAAAAGGCTAGAGTAGACAATAACCTCTCTCTCTCTCTCTCTCTCTTCTAACTAGTACATAGGAATCAATATATTTTTTCTTTCAGCAATCATCCCAGCATTTGAAGGCATGCCTGACGCTTCCACTCTTGATATAATAATACCCCACACATCGCCCCACGTTTCGGTGCAATTCATAGCGAATGTGGCCTTCTAGACTTGACTCCTAATGACTTAGCCTACTAGGGAGGCCAAGAAAAAAGAAAGAAGAAAAAAAAGGGGGGGAGGGGGGGTTCGGTTTTCTATTAATCTTCCCCTTGTCCGGTTTAGCAATTATAACTACCTAGGTATTCTCTTAAAAGCATGTGATCGGTTAGTCCACTCTATGTTTTATTCTCTAGAGCCCGAGGAACAGACGATAGATAGAAACAAGAGGAAGTACATTCGATTACAAGAAATAGTTGATATAAGTTGAAACCAAAAAGGGGGATAAAGGATACAACAGTGAAGTTATATTTACGACAAACCCTACACCTACCAGGACCTAAGTCTGGTATCAGAGATACATTTGGTTCCAAACTGTAAATGACACTTCCAGCCAGCCAGAGTCGCATCGGTGATATCCATGTACACTATACTCTGGGTAGTTTAGAACCTTACGATTCCGATACTCCTAGTCTCCCCCATCGGCGACGGCAGATGGAGAGGGGTTCATCAACGTTATGAGGCAGTCCGCAGATGGACCCCAGTCGGGGAATCTGAGACCGACCAACGATGGGCAACAACTCTTCCGTTCATCCTATCCACCTCCTTTCATAGGTGAATACAGCAGAATGTATGAGGTCCCGTCGGGTCTGCACCCCGCTACGAGCTCCTTGTTCTAGCTCGACGAGTTGCGCTCGTCATTATTTATTAGACGGCCATACGTGGACTTTCTTCCTCCAGTTTCACTTTTATTCTTTCGTAGGCCATACGTAATAAAAGTGTGCCGTCTCCCTCTTGTAAAGTTTCAACTTGCACTTGTCCTTATACAACATTTCTTTTGCTCTACATAAAACTGGGAGATACTTATCCATGAGCACATATTGGTCATAGTCGCGATGGCTTCCGTGAGACAGTTTCCCACTATCAAGGCCGTCAGATCCTACGTGATCGGTGGTGTCGGATCAGGTGCGTAGACGCTCGCTCTCGACGAGAAGTCTAGCTTTCCCCTCGTACTAACCTAGAATCAAGGCGGCGATTATCACAACGTCAAAGGCGGTCACTGGTACGTCGGTGGCATTTCACTCCCAAAAGAGACATGAGGGTTCAGAGCTCACGCGATAACTACAGGTTAATCGACTCGGATATATCGACACCTTGTTCTATTTGGGACCAATACAAAAAATCAAGAACCAGCTGGGGCATCAATGTGCTAGGGTCGTTTCTCGTCGAGATCGAGGCTAGCGATGGTACCGTGGGCTTCGCAACGGGCTTTGGTGGTAAGTCGCATAATAACCTGACATCTGACTTATGCCCATTAATGGCTAAATCCGTCTCCCTCTCTCCTCTCTAGGCCCACCTGGCGTCTGGCTCGTCCACCAGCACTTCGAGCGGTTCTTGATAGGCGCGGACCCGAGAAATACGAACCTGCTCTTTGAGCAGATGTACCGAGCTTCTATGTTCTACGGCCGTAAAGGTCTTCCGGTAGCCGTCATCTCGGTCATCGATTTGGCGATATGGGACCTATTGGGTAAACTGAGAAACGAGCCGGTGTACAAGCTCATCGGCGGTGCTGCAAGAGAACGGATCGACTTTTACTGCACTGGACCGGAACCGGTCGCTGCGAAAGCTATGGGCTTTTGGGGCGCAAAGGTTCCTCTTCCCTACTGTCCGGCAGACGGGCACGTGGGTCTCAAGAAGAATATTGAGTTCCTGCGCAAGCATCGCGAGAGCGTGGGCCCGGATTTCCCCATCATGGTCGATTGCTATATGAGTCTCAACGTTCCGTATACGATCGAGATAGCCAAGAAGTGCGAAGACCTCAACATCAACTGGTGGGAGGAGTGCTTGACGCCTGACGACACGGACGGCTTCGAACAAATCAAGCGCGCGCACCCGACTCTCAAGTTCACAACAGGCGAGCACGAATACTCGAGGTATGGGTTCCGCAAGCTGATCGAGGGCCGGAACCTCGATATTATTCAGCCGGATGTCATGTGGTTGGGCGGGATGACGGAACTCTTGAGGGTGTCGGCCATGGCGGCTGCGTACGATATCCCCGTAGTGCCTCACGCGAGCGGGCCTTATAGCTACCACTTTGTGATTTCCCAGCCGAACACCCCATTCCAGGAGTACCTCGCCAACTCGCCCGATGGCAAGAGCGTCCTTCCGGTTTTCGGAGATCTCTTCATCAACGAGCCTATCCCAACTAAGGGCTTTCTCACGACAGCCGACCTCGACAAGCCCGGATTCGGCCTCACCCTAAACCCAGCAGCGATGGCAAAGTTGATACCATCCGAGCGCCTGTTAAACCCGCAGCCGGCCATCGGCCTAAAACCGGTAGAGCAGGTACCTCCGGCAGACACGGAAGCGAAGCCAGAATGAGAGAGAGAATACAGCAACCTAGGTTAACCAGCTACACAACAAGGGGGATGCATTGAGATTTGGTAGAACACCCTCTTCTCCCCTCCGTCACTCCCCTTGGATATACTTATGTAGAGAACCAGTTATGGTACCTACATGGCGAGAGCAAAGTTATATATATATATATTTATTTATTTATTCTGTCGTCGTTTTCTATCTTGTAACCTGATGATGGGTTTTGTCTTTTTGTTGGCATACCCTCGATGAAATGCCCAGGGGTAATAAGCACAAGGGAGGGGGAAAGCAGTATATTGGTGATGAATCAAGTTATATAGTATGTTTACCTATGTATGTAGGAATCGTTAATTAGGTGCATACCAAGGTACCTAAGGTATAAAAAAAAGAACATTTTTCCTCTATTCCCCATCATGCTCGATCCGTACACGAAAGGCCGATGCTGAACTACCTACATGGAATGGAACAAGAGCACGATGCGGGAAGGACGGGAAATGCTTCTGCGAACCGACTTACAACATATGTGCCGCGGCCACAACCCCTGCAGCAGGACTGCAACAGGGGTGCACGGCCGACATTCATCTCCGCACAGCGATCTCCTCTTCCACCTCCCTCATGTTCCCCAACTTCTCCCATACCCCTAACCCAACCAGTGTCTAGGTAGCCCCATCCCACATTTTTCCCCGCACCAAGGACGAGTGGTGCCAAAGAAACAACAGGGAACAGCACACGAGAAAGAAGGGTGACACAGGAATGTTCCCTTGCCAATCGTTGGGTTCTGGATTGCGCAAAGCTACCTAAGCCACGGGTGACAAACCTCTAATAGTTAATTCTTCAGTGAAGCCACCTACCACCTGCAAGCTAATACCCCCGTACCTACCTATATGGGGTGTTTTTTTTTTTCGGTGTGGCCCCAAGCCACCTTTACTTACACACATATATACCAGGTAGTGCAGGCTATACATATTACCTATGTACTTACCTACATACCTAGGTTAGGTTACTTCAATAGAAGGCGAAGAGAAAGTTCGGCAGAAGAGGAAATAGGTGTTAAGAAAAAAGGAAAGAAAAAAAAAAGGGAATTTCCCCATAATCAAACCCCCCCCGTCCCCTCCCCCCCCTTTCTACCCAACATTACCCCGAATTAAACCACTCGCCATGCCGCCGCACACCATCCGAGCTCTAATTAGATAGAAGTCGACTGGAATGATAGACAACAAACACCGAGAACACACGCCTCTCTATCATGCAAGCCGTTGAGGCGGCGCAGGCTGGCCCACAGCACCATGCCTCGCCGCAGAACAATAATAATAAGATGGAGCCGGACAGCGACGATGCCAACCATCTTCAGAGCGGGGATGAGAACGACCATGAAGATGACCACGACCACGACCACGATCATGACCACGACAGTTCCGGCCCGTCGCGCAATGGCAAGAGGAAGAGGCCAATCTCTGTCTCGTAAGTGCTGAACAGGGTCTTTTGTCTTATTTATTTATTTACCTACCTATTCATTTATTTATTTGCCTCGTCTTGTCAATTCCAATTTGATGTGGTTCTTGATTCACACGTGAAAATCCCAACCATTCATTCTCCGAACCTATCTCCAACTTGCGTTCACCGCTGTCAACTCGTGAGAGACAAGAACCGGGCTAACATCTAGTCGCACCTCCACCAAAAAAAAAAGATGTGAGACATGCAAGCAGAGAAAGGTCTGTTACCATCACTGTTCTTATAATTACTATTATCATCACCATCACCGTCATCGTCATCGTCGTCATCATCGTCCATAACATACTACCGTTACTTATATCCACTTCTCATACCATCCTTGTTGCTAACCATCTGGGCAGGTAAAGTGCGATCGTGGCCAGCCATCATGTGGTTGGTGCAGGAGGAACTCGGTGTTCTGCGAATATCGCGAGCGCAAGAAACCTGGTCTGAGAGCCGGCTATGGTCGGGAACTGGAGCAGCGACTTGACAAACTTGAGGAGATCTTAAGGTCTCATTCCGAAATTCTTCAAAATTCCTTTATTCCTCATGTCCACCACAACGCTGCATCGAGCGTGCGAAATAGCAACCCGAGCTTGTCTAGCGACCATGGAACCCCACGGGAGCCTACGTCTTTATTTCGCCCAGGTGATGCCATCAGGACCCCTCAAGCGGAGACGGCCTTGTTCTTACAGAAGCCATCTTCTGCCTTTCCACCCACCACGCAGGGTGTTGATTTTGGACTCCCGCCGCCAACCCCATCCATCCATTCGATGCATGATGGGTTCCAGCCTCAAATGTCCCTGGCTAGTATATCGCCTCCCAGTCAAATGCCGGCTCTCCAGCAAAACTCGGCGACGCAAGAGTATTATGGGCACTCCCACCAGGGGCAGCAGTCCTCGTTGCATTCGCCGGGGCTCAATGTAGCCCAGAGCCAGACGCAGATCTCTTCCGATCAGGATCTACCCCCCTACGACCTGCTATATGCCCTTACCGACCTGTATTTCAAACACATCAACACTTGGTGTCCCATCCTGCACAGAAAAACGACCCTCGATTCATTATTCGGGCCCTCAACGCTTGACGAGACCGATAAAGTGCTACTACACGCTATAGTTGCTACCACGTTGAGATACTCCACAGATGTCAGGCTTACTGAAGACAGGCGGCGCCATTATCACGACGTCTCGAAGCAAAAGGTTCTCCTCTACGGACTTGAAAACTCCTCGGTCAAATCCCTACAAGCTCTTGTCATCCTAGCTCTTGATCTCTGCGGGAGTAGCAACGGGCCTCCAGGCTGGAACATCATGGCCCTCATCACGCGTTCTGTCGTGCAGCTGGGCCTCGCTGTCGAGAGCAGCTCACTTTCCGTCTCCCCTAATTATGCTTCGATATATACGCTTAGGGCCATGATGCTACCAGAGCCAAAAGATTTCATTGAAGAGGAGTCGCGGCGGCGGCTGTTCTGGATGATCTACCTCTTGGATAGGTACGCCACTATAGCTACCGCTTTCGACTTTGCCCTAGGAAACAAGGAGATTGATAGAACATTACCCTGTCGGGACGACCTATGGATTAAAAACCAGAAGGTAGAAACCAGGTGGTTCCACACTGATGAGCACCCTCCAGACCTTCCAGACCACGACGTAAACCGGCCCGAGAACTTGGGTGCTTTCTCTTATTATATCGAGATCCTCGGGATCCTTTCTAAGATTCACCAATTCCTTAAACAGCCCGTGGATATTGGCGCACTCGGCGATGTAGAGCAGTGGCAGTTGAGGTACAAGGCGCTCGACAACCTTCTTACCACCTGGAAGTTCGGACTTCCCGGCGAGTATGGCAACATGGCCAAGTTATTCCAGCCCGGCTTCAGCAAAACGTTGAACAGTGCGTGGGTCATGTTGCATGCCACCTACCACACCGCCGTGATCCGCCTACATTCGTCAGCTGCCTATCCCACTACGAGATCCCCGATTTTCACCCCTTCATACAGCGCAAGCCAGCGCTGCCACGGGGCCGTCGAGAACATCGCCGCCCTCGGCGAGTTCGTCGTGCAGAATGGCATGTTGAACAAGCTTGGTCCTCCATTCGCTTTCACCCTCTGGGTTGCCGCTCGACTTTTACTCGTCCACGGCTCCACCGTCGAGCACAAGTTGGCTCCGCAGATCGCCTTTCTTGTTGACACGCTTCGGGAAATGGGGAGGTACTGGCCTGTAGCAGCACGATATTGTCAGCTGCTCCAACGAGTCCTTGACGAGCACAGCGACAGCGAGCGGGCAGTCGGTCAGACAGGAGAGCGCGTTACGCCTTCGTCGGTCAAGATCCTCGCTGACATGCGAAGAACGGCCTTCGACCTTGACTTCCTGATCAGTCGCCAGCCACGACACTTAGCAGGTGCGCCTAGTCGTTTACCCAGTGTAACTCCGGCACGGACGCCGGCACCGAACGAACTTGAATACTTGGATGTTTTCGACTTCTTTAACGTACCACGACTACCTGTCGGGTATGATAATTCCGCCGGGCCGTCCAACTCCAATGAAATGGGTCCGGATGCCACGACAACGAATGGCGAAAACGGGGTGGGCGGTACAAACGGGGGGCAAGCCAATGAGTTCAATATAACGAACTTCATGGTGGATGCAAATAGCGACTGGCTGTTTAAACAACCAGGCTGAGCTGGAAAATGTAAAAAAAAAAAGATTATTTTATTTATTTATATTTTAACTTTAGCAACGGAGGAATAGGTCTAGTAGGTAGCGATGGAAAGAAAACAAGTACGTGCGAGATGTGTACATTATGCACGAGGAATACCTATCATAGAATGCTTCCTCTTCACGTCACTCGGATCTCAACCAACCCCCTCCCTCTCACCCCAAGTCCTTTCCCAATATCCGGAGACACTTCATATCTGGCAGCGATATACATAAAGCAGAATGAAAGTTTTGGTACATATTTATTATTATGGGAAATAACAAGCCATGCTGTCACTAAACCAGGCATGTCGGCTCTGGCTGTCTGGGACTTCAACGGCCGCCACTGTATCACATCAACCTAGGTTAGTTCCTCCTGGCGTGTCTGGTTGCTGTTGATACGACCAAGACAAGGCCATGGGCCTCATCACGTAATGCGTGTAACTCGGGCGTCGAATCCTATGAGCGCAAGAAACTTCATAGTAACCCCCGTCGCATTCTATTCGCTGAGGAGGATTGGTGTCAACAAAGTTACAAAGCTGTATAGGCCCGGTATAGACATTTGAAGGGAGAGAGATACCTATCCTAGGTATGTTCGGATGAGGACAGCAAGTACCCGGTGTGCTAGCCTTAGAACCTTCGATACCTACAGGTAAATGCTTGCAACCCCTTTACATCGCCAATGGGCTGAGTTAACGTGTGACTAGAAAGAAATACGAGCATAAATGTGGCATACCTACTAGATGTTAGAGGGCCCATATGTACATAGAATGCGGCTATAGGCTTGGCAGTGCGCATCTGCCGAGCACCATTCTTGCCTATGCCCCCCTCGAAGTAGTTGTAGGTACCCAAGGTTAGGTAGGTATGTAAACTAAATGTGCAGGACAATATACACCAGATCGGTGATGAAACGTACTACCTACATACCTATTATTAGATCTATAGGGTTGAGGGAGCCCGATATACTCCTGGACTTGGCATTGGGGCTTATCTGACAGCTCAATTTATGTCGAGGCACGGTCGAACCGGACGGGACCACACAATACATGCGCAAATCCAATATCTACCTACTTACCTAGGTAGTGTTATCCCCTTTTCTGCCCCTCTCTAGTGGGAATACGTCCACTCAATTCCCTGGTCTGGCTATAGACTTGCTTGCCTTTGGAAATGAGAGAGGGCATAGGACAGATGTGTAAGTATATCATGAGAGGGTTATTCCCGAGCGGCGAGTCTCCCGATTCCCATCGTAAAAGTCACGATACTACCTCCTACTACTAGGTAGGTACAGCGTAGATGTCCTCGAACCGAATGTACCCGCATTAAAAAAAAAAGTGTTTGCCGATGCAACGTAGTAACAATTTTGGTGGGGAATGAGGTTGAGCCCGATCAACCTGGGTTTAATCGACCTAGGTAATCTTAGTGTTGAGGTATACTCTGCACTGCTACCTATAACGTTAACAAGAGACACCAGTTTAGATCCGGTAACGTTATTGTCAAGGGGGCTGTGAAGAGAACGTCCGAAGTAGATGGACTCTTCTTCAGATGATCTAAAGCTGCTGATTTGATATGTTTCACCCCGTGTCGTCATATGTTCTATTCGGCGGCAAGCGATACGAGATGGTGATTTACATGCTACTACGGGTGGTAGGGGCAACAGTGATTTGCTCCCTTCTGAGGTTGTGCCCGCAATGCAACATCGCGCCGGGTATGCTTTCTTCTTCTTCGTCTTTCTTCTTTCGCTGAGCCCCTCCCTCATAGATAGCTAAGCATTATATATAAATGTAGGTATATATATATATACATATAGAAGGGCGTACCTAGGAGGAAAGAAAATCCATCGTTTTCTCATCGCAACTAAAACCACGCTCGCTACCAAGAATCTTACAAAGAATCTAATCCCAGCCTTACCATCATCAGCCCACGCTCGTTTTTGGCTATCCTACCTAATTATAATAAATTACTTGACCGAAAATGATGTTCAACGCTATTATCGGAGCCATCTTCACTGCTGCTACCGTGTCCGGCGCAGCGCTCCGGCCCAGGCAGGCGACTTTTTTCAACGTCACCGACTTCCACGCTTCGTGCATCCCTCACAGCCTCCTCTGCAGGTAAGCAGCTATGAACCCAGAGCGATGAAGCTTATCGAGTCTAATATGGTGTTTTCGTACTTCAAGTTATGAGTTCGACGTTGTCGCACAGTCGTCCATGTTCCCGACCAGCTGTAGTCTGATGCTCCAGGGCCCTGACATCCTGCCGACCGTGGACCAGACTGCATGCGAGAACTCTGCATATGCCTGGTCAGTGGCCACTTCGAACGGGACTCTTGCCCTGAGTGTCACTACTGTATTCAACGGGAGGATGAACTTGACCGGAACCCATATCATCCCAACGGGGGAGCTTATCATGGAGCAAAATGGTGCTTCCATCTCTCAGAAATACACCGGCCCAACCGGCTTCCTGATGAATACTGTGGGGACTCCGAGGCGATAGGGAGATATAATCGCCAAGATCTCTCGAGCGTCGGGGGCGATGTCTCGTGGATTTGTAGGGAAGAGATCGGGCCAGTGAAGCGGTAAAACAAAAAAGAAGGGGGGGGGGTTGCATAATTATTGAAGTTCAGCGAATGACCGTCTTTGTATGTATGAAAGCGTGTGCTCTCACTTATGTTAAGTTATGATAGGGGTGGATTTGATATCAATCCTCTTAATAGGTATACCACGCACGACTAATAGGAAAGAAATACAAAATCTAGTGTACCATAAACCATGTCTCAACTATACACACATGTTGAACAGCTGCTATCACCTGGCTCCGGATGCCAGCCGATCAGCTCGGTCGACTCGTCATACTTATTTGATACTATAGAAAACGCCTTTGGGGCTTGGTAACCAGAAGTCGTGACGTAAGGGAGACAACATCACCAGTTGTTCGTGGTACATTCAAACGTCATACACTGCAAACAACCCAAGGTTAGTAAGGTATTCAGGTTACCTAAGTTTACCTAATGTACATTGGATGGCTCAGGGCTATTCGTTCCCTAACGGGGCATGAAATGGATTACATCAGGTTTCGTCTCCTACTAACCTATAAGAGGTTGAGTCCTTGGAGCTCCCCCCTTTCCCATATCCCATTGTCTATCCCCTTTCTTCACGATCTACTCTACTATATATTTGATGTCCATAACGCACAAGAAAGGGAATAAGCGAAAACTCACATATAATTTCTACTCTAAAAGATCCTTGCCCCCCCTTTTTTGGCTGCCATCATGGCAGCATCACAGGCAGCGTACGCAGTTGAGAAAATAGTCGGCCACGATGATAGCTCCATCACTAGGCAAGACGTGTCGAGGTATGGTCAAGTCGGTAGTGGAGACGAGACGATGAAGGCACTGTGCTGGATGGGGAAAAATACAGTCAAGGTCCTCGACGTGCCCGTTCCCAAGATCATTGAGCCCCATGATGTGATTCTCAGGGTCACTGGTACTACTGTATGTGGCAGCGACCTCCACTTGCTTCATGGTAAGTCACATGGCTCTCTGATCCAACCGTGTCATTACCTCCCTTCCCTACAGGCAGCCATCTGACCTCTCGTCCTGTGGCTTCCAGGCGCTGTCATTCAGTTGAACAAAGGCGATATCCTAGGCCACGAATTCTGTGGTGTCGTGGAAGACGTCGGGTCGGCAGTACAAAAAGTGCAGAAGGGCAGGCGATACGTCGCCTCGTTCCAGATTGCCTGTGGTGATTGTTTCTTCTGCAAGCAGAAACTGTCTTCGCAATGCGAAAAGACTAATTCCAACACTACCGCGCATGCCATGTATGGCGGGCAGACTGCCGGCATGTTCGGATATTCCCACTTTACTGGTGGCTTCGCCGGTGGCCAAGCAGAGTACGTTCGCGTACCGCTCGCCGATGTGAATCTCTTGGAGATACCCGACGACGTTCCCGACGAGAAAGCACTGTATCTGAGCGATGTGCTAGCTACGAGTTACAATGCTGTCCATGACACAGCCGTGTATCCTGGAGACCAGGTCGCGATATTTGGTGCTGGCCCTATTGGACAAATGGCCGGCATTTTCGCTCTCGAAGCCGGCGCTACCAAAGTCATCTTTGTAGATGCGGAGCCTCGACTGTCATTCATTAAGGAGAAATGGCCATCCAGGTATATGGATAAGCTGGAGCTGGTTGACTATAAGAAGCTGTCTTTCGGTGTCACGAACAAGGAGACCGTCGTGTCAAAGCTCAAGGACCTTTGTGGGGGAAGGGGTCCGGACGCCGCCATCGAGGTAACTCATCTACGCCGTCAACTACCTAATATTGTTCCTGTATGACCAACTCCGGTTTGCTAACCTATAACCATAGTGTGCAGCTGGAGAGTATGCTAAAGGCTGGCTGCATTGGGCTGAGATCCTACTTGGTGCCGAGACAGATACCAGTGAGATTATCAACGAAATGATAGAGAGTGTTCGAAGTTATGGACGATGTGGCGTGACGGGCATATATGTCGGATATGTAGGCTATCAAGATAGTCCCCTCTCATTCATGCAACCACTAACAGCTATAGACAAACCACTTCAATGTGGGATCGCTAATGGAGAGGGGTATCCGTCTCATCGGGAATGGACAGGCGCCCGTGCATAAGTATTGGGAAAGCCTCTTGAAGAGTATTAGAACAGGTGAGCTAGATCCACTACAGATGGTCTCCCACCGCGTAAGGATGGAGGACCTCGATAAAGTCTACTACAAGTTTGAAGCAAGAGAAGATGGTATCCAAAAGGTTTTTGTCGAGACCAAATTCTCTCTGCCGGCATGCGTAGGCAGCCCCGAGCTAACGACGTACGAATAATTATTCACGTCCTCGAGTTGAGATGGCTGGGGGAAGGGGGGGGGCTTTATTGTGTATAGTGTATACTATTAGGTACATATCAATATTGTTAGTTGACTACTGGGTATTATGCTTCGTCGTTGACGATATCTCATTATACATGTAATTTTACCATCACGAAACCTAGTCGGGCCTTGAAGCAGTGGCACGACTACATGCTCATTGATCACAGCCGCATGAAAAGATGGTCGAAATGGGGGTTGTTTCTCCGTTCTATTTACACTCGGAATTGCTACTACGAGCTATTCCGCGGCTATGATCGTGTTAGCAACGGAGCCTATGCCATCAATCTCGAGCCTGACAGTGTCGCCCACGTGCAACTGAAAAGCCGCATGTTCAATGCCGGCACCCGCAGGGAACGTGCCGCTGCCGAAGAACTCGCCAGGATACAACTGCGTACTTTCAGACACGTGTGCAATGGCCTCCCCCACGGAGAACTGCCACTTGTCGACCTTGGGCTCCTGTACGATCCTGTCATTTATTATGATGCGGCCTGTCAAGCTGTTGATATTCGGCAGGACTTTGCTCGCTGAGACGACGGTAGATGATATGCTATTGGCAAAAGACTTGCTGTGCTGAGGCCCAAAACCACTAGGTTAAGAAGAGGGGGTTAACCAAGCGGCACAGAGGATGGGGTCGTCGTGTCTCAGAATACGAATCATGGGGCGGTCAAAGGGTCACCGTGACTAGCTTACCTTGCCATCTCGGCCATCTGTCCGTTTCGCGCCGAGAAGTCATTGAAGACGCAGAAGCCAGCAATAGCAGAGGTGGCCTCCTCGGCGGTGACGTTGAGGAGCGGGCGGCCGAGAATGATGCCAAGCTCCAGCTCGACGTCGAGATACTCACAGTGCTTCGGGTAGTGTATCGGAGCGCCGTCTGAGTAAAAGGCGAGATGGTTGGACTGGTAGAATATGGGCTGCTGGTACCATAGCGCATGCGGTTTGAACCAGGGGAAGTCGGCGCCCGTCACTGTCGAATAGACCCTGGCCAATGTATGAGCCCATGGTCGAAACATTTTCGTCATGCCCACGCCTGCGCCGTAGTAGTGCCTCTCAAACAGCATGAAGTCACGGTACGACCGGGGCTGGAATGGCAGGCCGCGTTTTCGGGGGTCTGTGGGATCTGGGGGGTTGTCCCGGAGAGTCTTCAGGAGTATTTGCCCCGCGTCATCATCTCCTTCTTTTTCTTCTTCTTCTTCTTCTTCTTCTTCTTCCGTCTCATCCAGACGAGCTACCTCGTGGTTAACGCGATGATATCTCATGACGTTCAGAATAGTGGTAACCGATGAGGCTCAGTTTCATATATTGTACCGGTCTTAGGTAGGTTAGGTAGGTGTATAAGCGTTTGTATATCGAGAATGCAATCAAAAACGCCAAGATGGGAAGATGCAGTTAAGAAGGTAGGTAACCTTCTTTACACCAGACACTACCTACTTACGACTAGTACTTACGAACGCCATCACGCCAAGACAGCTGGAAACGACGGCACAGCTACCGGATAACTGTATAGCCAGGTGTCAAAGCATGGGCGAGTTGTTTCGGACCAAGGTAACTGAAGGAAAACTAATATGGAGAAACAAGAACAATGAGGTTGTTCACCAACAACAAGCAAACAATGTGAAATATTCACTAGTATTTATTATGCGAGCGTCTTCTGCCGACAGTCGAGCTAATCCATCAATCCTAACCAATCTAGATCTTCACCAAAAAGATAAAAATAAAAATAAAACCCCGTTTGGACATCCATAAACCCCTGTTAGAATGCTTCCTATCATCAGCCTCCTTGGCATCATGTGTAGCGGTAAGGGCACTTTGGGCCCCCTGGTCGCCGCAGAATTCAAGCTCTACCACATATCCATCGGGGATCTTTTGCGAGCGGTTTGTAGCCCTCCCATCCAAGAGGCGGGAGAGCACATCAACAAGATGGTCGAAAACGGTGAGCTCGTGCCCGGTGAGCTCATCGACACGCTTGGCCGATCCGCAGCACTCGCGGTCCGCATCCATAACTACCGGGTCATGCGCGACATCGTACCCTCCCGCATCGCGTTCCCCATTCTGCAGGAGAAAATCATGGAGCTCGAGGCCGAGGGTACGTACCGTGGGGTCCTCCTAGACGGCTTCCCTCGCCAGCTCGATCACTGCGAGGAGGCTCGGGAGCTATGCTTCGGCCCAGAGTTCCCTACCCTCGTCATCTATATTGACTGTCCCGTAGAGGTCGCTCGGAGGCGCTACCTCGCGCGTGCTCGAGATGGCGACACCGCCGCCTCCTTCGACAAGCGGTTAGCCCAGTTCGAAGAACACATGCCTTCTCTTCTCCGAAAGTTTGCGGATGAGGGGATCCTGGTGAGCACCGTGAATGAAGGCTCCATGACCATTGATGAAACATACGAAGCACTGGTTACAAGTCTCAGAGCCAAACATGGAATGCCATTGTGAACTATCATATATCAGGTTCATACTGATCCGTATTATTGACTTGATCAAAGTCTTATTCAGGTAGATACCTAATTTTATACATTAGTACTGTATTTATATATTGCTAGGAGAGCTTGGCCCCCTCAACACAAAAAGAGTGCCAATATATGCTTACCTGGAATCTGATAATGACAAGAATTGATTTTCCAACACAGCATGTGACCTGTAGGTTGATGTTAATAGTATATCCCGTCGCAAGCGCCGTCGAACTGCCTAAAATTCTCATTAAAATGGGGCATGATGATCCCTATCACCCTCATGGCAGCGGAAGCGGTCATGATTAAGGTCTAAGAAGCTACCACACAAACGCTACCAGAGATTCTCTTCTAACGCAAGCGAGTTGGAAATAGACAAGGAAATAGACAAGGAAAGCGATCGTATTCGTCACTATCTTGTAAACCTTCTAAAAGCTGTAAGCCAGTCCTACCACCAAGCCCATTACCCCTAGAAGGTCCATAAGACAGAAGACTCTCTCAGATATAGCAAACCCCTTTTATCACGGAGCCGATCAGCCACAAGCCGGCACAGTTTGCCTATCCAGAAGCCTGGAGGTAGATGCGCCTATAATATTTAATCCTTACAGATGGGAATACCCTCGGAGCCCCGTCAATTATCCCCGAACGAAAAAGAAAAAAAATCACTTTTAGTGGCTCGTCTAAACAGATCTCACCATTTTATGCCCCTGCTTTTGTATGCCCCCCCTGTTTTTGTATGCCCCCTACCTTTTTATGCTCCATTTGCCTCATTTTGACCATTCGGTCCATTCAGCCCATTTTGGCTACCTTGTCCATCTGGTAGATCAAGGTGGAAGGAACGAATAATAGAGTCCGTATCGTCGACTGCGAGAGGCCGAATATCACCCATCTGCTTGATCTTGGCAGTGCTAAAAAATTGGGTTGTCAGTGACCTGGATTCTTAGATGACCGGATAAAACTTACACTTCTTTGATCTGATCATCAGTCATCTTCAGACCAAGCTGATCGACTCGACTTTTGATGGCGTTCCAGCCAGTAAGTCTAGATGCGAAGTGCACACTTAAAAAGTGGTTAGTTTTAGAAACACATGGCATAACCCGTGTCATAGCTTACTATCTGCATAATTGTTAGTTATGAAGACACATGATATAACTAGTAAAACTTTCCTTGATAATCCGAAGTCTTCAGGCTTGAGTATCTCATATGTAGAAGGGGAATTAAGTATTGCCTTGGCGTGGATACCAGCCTAGTATCGTGTCAGTCTGCAGAAAGAGGAGCCTCTCCACCTCATAAACCATACCTTGTGTGTGAAGGCGCAGAATCCTGTTACAGTTATTAGCACTACAGAAAGTGAGATTATAATAACAAAAGTAAAGTAACGTACCAGTGATGGGGTTGTTGAATGGCACGTTGATCTAAAGATGCCGTCAGCTTCATGTCTTACAAGTATTCTTAGAGTAGGATAAAAAAGAATGGGACACACTCACTTGAACCGCCTCAGCAACGAAGTCTTCGATAGCCTTGAGCTTGCGAAGCTTGTACTTGGAGAGTACATAATCCCTGCTGGTTGGCATCATCCTAGCCATCTTGAAATATATCAAGTCAGCACGCAGCCAGATTCTCAAAGGAGAGAGTTAACGCACAAGGGCCCCAAGTGGGCAAATGCCATTCCTTTCTCCAATTCCAAGCACGGATGTGTCAATGTCTGTATCACAGAAAATCAGCCTTGGCCTCCCCTTTTATAAAGGTAATTGATGATGTCCCTGAATCTGGTGTCTATTCTGGAGAAGCACATATCGGGTGCATTTCCAGGCCTTTTTGCAACGACAAATAAGTGAAAGAGATGGACTTACGGGTCGCGCCCGCCTCGAGGGCAGTGAAGGAGTTCTCGTTATGGTCAGCTTTATCTCACAGCGGGATTCTCAGGTTTGGACGAACCGCCACAGCACAACCCGTATCGTCGTGGAACTGGATCAGTTAAGCTAAGTGCCAAGCCAAATGTGGATCATGGGAAACCTACGTGAACCTCGATATCGGTCGAGACACAGCCTCGGAGAGTTCTCACGAGATCCTATGGATACTTAGTATCAGATAGGCAAAGATAACCAGAGGACCTACATAAACTTGTCGCGGAGAAGCACAACCAACTGTGTCTGCAACGCCTACACGACCTACACCGGCATTGCTAACAGCGCGGTAGATGGAAAGCAGGTCGACCAAGTCAGACCTTTCTGTACGTTAGCAACATGTTAGAAGATAGGTCAGCCGACCCCCTCAAACCTCCACCATCACAGCCACAAGAGGCTAGTCCTCGATGGTGAAAAGGATGTCCATCGAATAGCAGATATCCATTTGTGCTGAAGTTGGTGAAACTAAAGCGCTGGAGGTGGCAGGCATATTTGAGAAGGTGTCTTGAGATTGGTTGTTGCCGTGTAGCAAGGGGTGACCGCAGACTGGGCAGCTGCTTCGGTTTTGTTTTCTTGTAGGAATTGCCGGTTATGATATCACAAGGCCCATAACTCTTCAAGCTAGATGAAAGGAGGTCTGCCGATTGATCGGCAAGCAAAGGGGTCGGCTTGACATGTTTGGGGGGCGGGGAGAATGTACGAACCGGAACGAGTCTTCACTTGAGAAGCGAACTTCGCAACCTCGACTGAGAACCTGTTAGCTTCCAAACCTGACAAGATTAGCAACGAACCAACCTCTTAATATACTCGATAACCTCGATAGCCTGCTTGGTGACAGCCACCATGTCCTTGCCGCCAAGGGAATGCTCGCGGAGGAATTCTAATCTCGGCGAGTCAGTCTATGCACAGGCAGAAAGAAAGACGCGGGGGCTATGCTCACGGGAGGTTCCTATGACAACATCGACACCGTCGACACCGCAGTCACACTTTGCAGGGTTAGATGGTTGCAATTTCTTTCGGGTTCAGAGGGCATACCGCAAGCTTGGCGTCCTGGAAATGTGTCAGTCACGTACAGGCGAGGATGAATTGGAGGGACACTTGCCTCGAGAGTACACCTCGTGTCTAAAATGTCTGTCAGTATACATACCACAACTAGGGACAAGAGGAGATGACGAACGGGTCAAGATTTTGGCCTGCCATGCCGCCATCAGTTAGTGTGTGGTCCAATGGTTAGTTGTTGGATGCGCACCTTGAGGCCGAGCTTGCAAATGGCTTCGCAATCCTCGCGGGATTGCTGGCTGGCTGCCGGGTTTGTCAATTCTATATAGTCCACGCCGAAATCGTCGAGCATCGTAGCACTATGGAAATGGGGTGTCAGTCAGTGGATGACGAGAGGAGCAGGAAAAGGCAAGCTGTAGACATTTTAATCTTGGTTTCTTGGCTGAAGAAACTTGTCGCGAATTGCTCGCCCTCTCGGAGCGTGGATTCGATTATCTTGAAGTCATTGACCCTGCTCAGAAGATCGCCGACGCTCTTATAAGGGTTGGTGGTGTTCCCGGATAAAGACATGCTTGCGAGGCCGTCCAAAGAGCGACAGACTGGTCTTTCGTAGGGAGAGCGACGTTGTTGGGCAAAGAGAATGATTAGTTTCCGTTACAATAAACGAGAGGCTCGATTGGAAGCTTGATGATTCAATTGGGGTTGATGGAGGGGCAGGCAGAGATTTTGTAGCATAGAATTGAAAATTTAATACCCATCGGAAGTAGTCATTACGTGCCTCCGATAATTGGTGGTGGGGTCATGCGGTAGAAAAAAAAAGAAAAAAAAGAAATGCTTCTGGTTGGCTCCCCACAGATGTACAACGCAAGGAACAGGGGACCCACCCCCACAGTGACGCATTGCGATTTTGATTCTACTACCTACTACTAGGTACTTAAGTACCTACATAAGTACTATTTTTTCTTCTTCCTTGGTTATGGATGTATGTAGGTAGTACTTACCTTACCTATGTACATAGTTTCTGTCTGTAGGTACATGTAGTAAGTACTCTACCCAATACATAGTTAGACGAAAGGTTGCGGCAAAAAGCCAGTGATTAGAGCATCGGCCACTTTGCTAAAGTGTAATCCCCTCCTCCTTCCGGCCAATCAAGCTACTTAACCTCGAAGGCAAAGTTGAGTCATACCTAAACCAGGGCCTAAAAAGTTGCCCCATGCCACATAACTTGGCCCTCGAAGCATTTAGGTATGTCTGACCTGCCGACATCGCTCTTCGCCAATGGAATG
>JAJNNV010000119.1:0-24094 GCA_022544895.1 Biscogniauxia sp. FL1348 | reverse complement strand
CCAACACGTACCTCTCTCCTCAAACCATGAAAATCAAATCCTCCGCTATTACGAACCCAAACTCTCGCAAGATGGCCAAAGCCCGAAGTCCACTCATCTTATAATATTCTTGAGGCCTATTACGTTAATGCTACGTCAGTTCCCTATCCTCCACACCCAGTAGATGGATCTCCCAGACTCATAGAGCACACGACTAGGTAGACTTGAACTACTGGGAATAGATTCCTTCTCATCTACTAATATGTGCTTATAGCCCTGTGTATACACTAGGAGGACCTATAACCTCTTACAAGGCAATGAATACCACTACTTAATGCTATGTCTCGTGGGAAATGTCCTCTTTAGCGTTACCTGTAGAGTTACTGATTCGGCCTACATGTGTGTCTTCCAAGAAATACCTACATCACAACTAAGCTATATAGTCCAGAAAGCTCCCGAGGCAACAAAAAGGCCCTGACAGGTGGCTATATTATCTTATCCTTAACAAAACGATGCATTTAAAATAGTCCGAACTGGTCGAGCCCCGGGATGCTGTATTGCATAGCTAAACACCAAGGTTATTGTATTGGCGGTGACTTAGCCACATAAGATCTGAGGAAAAGTCGGGTATCTATAGTTCTGAAGGATTTTGTATTCGATATGCCTTGTAGGTAGGTCGTGTCCTTATCTACCACCTTTTGATCAAGGACTTGGAGCTCTTCCGAGGGAGCCTTATCGGTTTTTAATAAATAATGCTTAGATAGCAGACCGGTCTTCCGTTGCTACTGTTTGCTGTCAAAAGATGGCGTCAGTAAAGGTGTAGACTATTTCATTTATTGTCCTTATGGGTTCCACTTTCTCTTTTTTCACGGGCACATTCACCCATATAACTAGTGTATGTACTATGCACAAGTTGTATGCTGTCAAATCTAATGTTACAAACGTATTCTGTGAATTGAAATAATAACATAAAGCGCAGACCTGGTCGCTAATCCTCGTCCCTGAATGCTGATTACAGGATTACAAGAAGTGGAACTTTAAGAGTTAATGCCTTTTGAAAGTTTAAGAGTAGGGATCTACGAGCTACTGGTATATAGAAATTTAGTCTATATGTATATTAGCGGTAATAGGACGCAATACTGGTTGAAGGTCCTAGTAGAGACGCAAAATTATTTTCCTTCATTTTTGATAAATCTTCTTGATGAATCACCTTATCTCGCACGATTCTAAATGTAATTTTATACTTAACACAAGTTTCTTTGCACGAAATAGTGAACTTTTTTACTTTACTGTATGTGATTATAGTAACCCTAACTACCTATTTATTATAGCTTTTTCAGGTCGCTCCCTCTACCCTTCTCATACGTTGGAGTGACAAACTAAACAGGCCAGGGTGGCAGCGAACTTTATAATAGCATAATGAGTAATATATGATGCCAAGTATCTCAGAATGATTGATATCGTATCCTACAGTTGAGTCATCGCCTTGATGTTCAAGGTCATAATTTTGTCTTCATGTGGAAGAAAGGTCGGACAAAAACCGATCTAGTTTGCGAAACCACAAAATATGAGTTGAATAAACAAACGCCACGTACTGCGTCTCTCCACCGTGAGTACCTACTTCCCACGACAAGTTTGGGATTGTGACTTGTCAAAGTCTCCGCCACATTCTAAGTAGCCTCTTTTCAACAAGATCACCGTGGTGGACTCCTGCAGCTCTAACCACCCAGCTATATGTGGTATAATTTTCTCCATGTTATTAAAGGCTAAGAATGTTCATACGTCTCGGTGATTGGACATACCGACTAGACTCTTAGTACACTACTTAATATATTACCTATCACGGGGCTAATTTTTGAGATATGTGCATATATCATTAGGCACAGCGCCAATGATAAGGAGAGCCTGCCGGTATAGCACCTAGTTATGGTAACTTTGTTTGCTAATCATTTAATTCTTGCCTTTATTTATTTATGGATCGGTGCCACTCCTCTGCCACCCTGTCTTTCTATTGAAGGGCGGTGTCTACAGAATCGGTAACCTTAAGTCAATTATTCTCCATCCGCCGGCGTCTTTACCCCTCCCTCCTGCTTTGACTTATTGGTTTGCAATTTCCGTTAGGCATATAGTGCTTTATATTATGCAACCAAAGATCATAAGAAAGCTCGATATCAATGTGTGACGTCGGTTTGAAGAAGGGTTGCTTGTCAAATAGGATTAAGAGCGGGAGATACCAAAGTAATGACTATCATGACGTTACAGTGTGGATGGTGGCATAAAGACGCTAAATTCGAGGGGAATTTTAAATCATGAGGCAAATATGAGTATGACCTACAGAAACGATAATACGATAAGAATGGTAAAGCAAAATAGAAGTTAATATAGTACAAGCACTTACTACATGGTGACACACACATAGGCGCTAAAACATGCTGAATACTACTGGAGATCCTTCAAGGACACACATCAGTTCAATGTGCTGCAGTTGTAATGTAACTGCCAACATATGTTTGTAAATTTCAATGGCTATGAACCTTTGGTCTCAGGATATTAGGTGCGTGTGCAAGACACTCTTGTTGACGTAGCCCCTTGATTACAGAAGCCGGTTATTTCTACGGAGTAAACTTCATTCAACCTAGGATTTCTTCATTTTTAAAAATGTTATTTTATTATATTTCATGTAGGTACCTAGTCTGTGTAAAATTCGTATATACAGATTTCAGAATTGAGTAAAATAGAAATCAAGTTATTCAGTACCTATTATAACTAGGAGGCCAGAGGCCACTAAGATGCTGTACTCTTGTATCTAAACACTTGCCAAGTATGCATCCACAACATCTTGAGTCAACTTCTCTGCATGGGCGTAAGTAGGACCCATAGAATGTCCAGGAGGAGTGAATGGCATGCTGGAGGAGTCGATGACTCGTAGATTCTGCACACCGAAAACACGACCCTTGGAGTCGACAACTGCCGCTGGGTCGCCATCCTTCCCCATTGCGCCTATATCGGGTTAGCAAGGATCTTTGCAAATAGATATTAAATGGAAGTGCTTACAAGACGCGGTTCCGTGATGAGTTGGGACAAGGTTTTGTTCGATCGCCGCCAACACATCAGCGTCCGTAGTAACGTTGGCACCAGGAAACACCTCCGCACCGACGCTAATCGGGATGGATTTCCAAGCTTGACGAGCACGCCTGAATGCTTGTAGAGCTACCTCCCGATCTGTGCTATTCTGCAGCCAGTTGGGATTGATCACGGGTGGATCTAGGTTGCTTGCAGAGCGGATCGTCATGTTTCCGCGGCTGGTGGTTGCGGTCATTATGACGCTAATGGTAGCGTAGCTCTTACTCGTGTCGGACCTGAGTGATAGCGCTTCAACACCCTCGAGTAGGTATTCTACTTCAGGCCAGTCGGATGGGAAGTCTGCCAGGTCTTTGAGGGCCTGGGCGCTAAGGTTTGCCCGGACAGAGGCCGGCAGCTTCTCAAACGCACCAATATCTATACCGACACTAGTCATGGGTCCATTAGTACTGTTATAATATTGTTCAATAGCCTGTTGCAGCATGTCTGGTTGTTGCCAAGTTCCATATGAAATAGCATCGATCTCGAAAATCGGCCCGTTGATGGCAGCTGAATCCCGTGTGGCTTTGCCCACCCCTTGTAGGTCTGCTACAACAGGGATGTCGAATTTATCCAGGGTCTCCTTGGGCCCTACCCCGGACACCATCAACAACTGCGGAGAGTTATAAAGACCTGCAGACACGATGACTTCCTTGCGAGCAGAGAGGATAAATGGTCGTTGGCCGTAGTTGGTGACGTTCACACCAACGGCAGTGTTGTTGGAGAATATAATATTCCTCGCCATAGAGTTGACGTATGTTGTCAGGCCCGGCCGGCCCATGGCCTCTGCTAGAAAGGAACTCTCGGAAGAACTGCGGAGACCGGTGTTGGGATCAATAGTGAATTGCCACCAGGACCAGCCCTGTAGAACGCCAGTACTGAACCCTGGTAATTCACTCAACCCGAGCGAAGAGAATACTTTGCTGCCGTAGGAGGCGATAGGGTAGACATAGCCTGGGTAGCTGACGTGTAGTGGTCCTCCTGTCTCTGAAAATACTGAGGTGTTGTAGTGAGGGGTAGCATTTGCGGGCCGATGCTCAGAATTTGATGAAAACTGCATGCTTCGCTCAAGGAAGGGAAGCATGTTGTCCCATGTATATGCTTCATCGCCAACCATGTCGGCCCAGAGCTGGTAGGCGCCCTTAGTTGGTCGGTTGTACATCATCTGGTTACGAGCACTGCTGCCTCCAAGGGTCCGACCTTGAGCATAGTGGATAGTTTTGCCACCCTATCTCCCACGGTAAGTGTCTGCCTGTCGCGTTTCTCATATAAGATATAGATGAAACTTACAATCTGTGGTTCGGTTTGATAACCCCAATCAACGAGCGGTTGCCAGTCATCTGTATCTGGGCCCTCCCATTGTTGAGACCCTGGTGTATCATTTATGTCAGTGGTCGTGATTTTCTCGCAACTTGTCATTTCTCAGGTACAAAACTTACAGTAGGGTAGTTGACTCCAGTTGCCGTTGCTGAGCTCGTAAAAGCTTCCAGCTTCAATCAATGCCACGGAAGCGTTGGTGTTCTGCGTCAGCCTGGCGGCTACAACAGCACCTGCGTTACCAGCACCAACTATAACATAGTCGTAGGTGGCATTAAGGCCGGCGACACCAAACGAGTTTCCAGTGAGGCGACCACCAGAAAGTTGTGAAAGCACCGCGGCAAGCGCAGGAGAAAGCAGTGTAGAAAGAACAGAGAGGCGTAACATGATGATATGCTCGGCGTTGTGCAAAAGCCGTAGTATCTTGTGGCTTTCTTCACTTCTTCATTGTTCTTCTATATCGTACTTATATATTGTGATACGGATTCAGTATTCCGCTTCGGTGAGTGCCAAGAAACTCGGTGTAAGGGATTCTCTCTATTAGACGGCCAGAACAGTAAGGACTTCTGCTCCAATGTGGTAACTATTTCCTATCCAAGGGTCCGCACGCGCAAAGAAACCAGCTTCTGGGGATCCAGCCGGGCTAAGGTGACTTCGAGCCTGCCTACCTAGGTAGGTATCTCCCTACCAACTAGATTGGTTAGACATGCAGGAATAATCCGCGAGGACTTGGCACGCCTTTCTGCATGTGAGGATGTGCAACGTCCAATCGGGCTATAGCGGCTTTCCCTAGGGCAATGTAGGTATGTATGGTGTAGAGAAAGGCCGAGAAACCTTGCAGCACTTACACCGCGTACACTGTATGTGCCAAGGGGGGTGGATGGGGGACGTAGCTTACTTAGTGGGTTACAGCAAAGCAGACACGAAACCAAGGACTTTAGGTAAGCTTCTAGGCTAGGATACTAAGGTTACCTGCCTAGTGCAATGTAACGGCATGGACAGGGGTATAGCGGGGCGGGAACTAGCCGCCCCGCTGATCTTCGCCTGTCCTACCCTATTCAAACCTTATTTTAACAACGTGCTCGTAAGTTGGTGGACTGACTAATCCCGGCTTTCTAGATATCGAAAAGTATTGCCTTGAAAAATACCTAGTCGGCGATTTTGCTTTAGAACAGATGTATCAGTAATCCACGTTCTCATTGCAACCTATCTTATCTCAGAGACTCGGGGGCTAGATTTACTGTACATCTTCTTCTACGAAGGAAAAAGAGGGAGGGGTGTACATAGTTTATTGAAAACCCTCTCCTATTTCCCGAGAAGCATAGGGGCACCCCTGGGTGTATAGCAGACTAGGACACTACACAGCCTGTTCGGCAAGGGACTTTATAGGTAATGATTTTCACATCTAACTGAAAAGAAAAAGCCAGTCCCACTGAAAATCTGTAATGCATTCTTCTCTACGGTATATTTGGCCCGATATCTCTTAGTAAGCTGAATGGTCCATCCCGTAAATATGCTCTTAGGGTGGCCCCAAGTTTGCAAAGGCTTTTCAACGATATGACGGTAATGGCGGGCACATCAGTGTCTAGGCAGACAATATCCAAATAAGCAGTAAAAATCTCTGTATATCGGTGCACCACTTGGAGTTGTTTCTACCACGCCTCGGTGTGCCCCCCCCCCCACCGTCATTCACATGTTGAGGATGAACCCGATATCATCACCTCTCCAAAAGTAGGTATCCATATCGCTTTCAATGTAGGCAGGAGCTCAACTCTGCTCTCGGAGTTCCGGCATGATGAATATCGATTTGATACGCAGTCATCATTCTGACTTCAACCATGGGTATTACAAAGCGTCATGCAGGGCATGGTAGCAATGTCAAGGCAGAGACGCAATATAATGCTACTGCAGATATCTCTAGTATCTGCCTATCCTATCCCTTGTGACTTTCCACTTATGCTTCGGTGAGCTTAGGGGAGCTGGTCTGAAAACCTTGGAAGGGGCAATATGCATTGCAATTTTCGGATGTGTTCTGGTGCTATGTCGTCGGACATATGGGATAAGGCCGATCGCTTCATTGAATTGAACTGCATCGCTGACGTTACTCCAGTTCTAGGCCTAGCTAATAGGGTAGGCCAGGGTCTCGGAACAGGGTTGCTACATCTCCCCGCGATGTAATGAATGAACGTGTTGATACTTGCATCATCATCCTGTCTGGGGAGGGATGCCAAAGATAGGTAGATAGGTTGCAATGAAAAAGTTGATTCACGATATACCTAGTATGTGTTTATAGAAAAATAAATGACAAATCATACACTAAGGTGGTATGCGCCGTAAATAGGCAAGTTTCAGACATGCCCAAGGCAGTAGTTTGCTTACCTACAAGGTAACTAATTGTGATCAATCACCTGCAGGGTACCTGCACGCTAACTTCCCCGGCCACTGCAGTACCTACGCTAAAAACGGGAACTAGTCCCGCATGCATAACCAATCCAATGGATGCACTTAAAAAAAGCCACTTCAGCCCGATTCATCGGCCGAAAGCTCCTAAACAGCCAAGAAAGCTTGGAAATCGCCAAGAAGGCTTGGGAAAAGCTTGAGTAAAAGCTTATAGAAAGCTTGACTTTACACGAAAGATATTCAAGCCCTATGGAACTATGCAACCCTGCATGCATGCATGCTTTAGGTACAATAGATAAACTAGTCGAAATTCGGAAAATGGTCTACGAAATTCGCATTCAGACTTACAATCAATATCAATATCTTCTTCTCATTGTAACCTGGCTATCTAACCATACGACGCTGATAGCTGCATGTTCTACCAACATACACAGGCTGCTTGGTGGCACAGTTTGATTATCTTGGTAGGACTACCCTAAGTACGATATCTTGGCTTTCAGCACATTATTGCGCATCCCCATGACACATGGCAAATTGGCATGGCTAGCCGATCAGCCCTTCTATCGCAAGCTACTAGGTACCTACCTAGTGACCCCTCTTGTGAAAGATAGGGTGAAGGACAGGGGTCATTACTAAGCCTTCCGCAGCGGGATCCGCAGCGGGTTCTGGGACCCCGGAAAGAGCCTTGCAGTTCCTATGGCTAGAACCCGTCCCCTGAACCCTGCCAGTTCGAACTTGAAGTTCATCGAGTGAACAAGATTTTGATCCATTCGGCCGTGGCTCGAATGTATTACACTTGCTCACTGTTTGGAGCAGGTTCCTCCCCAACTGTGCCTAATCTATGCTCGAAGTTCTACATGAAAATTATGCAGGGTTCAACCATGAGAATAGGATCGTTGCACACGCTAAATATGCTAGAAAGCGGCTCAGACGCTGCATGTGGACTGATTGCTAAGGCTGCATGCTACCCTAGGTCAAGAATAAGTCGAATAGGAAGCCGGGCACACGACCTGATGACGTGTTGGCGAATTATCTCATTAATATGATTAGTATAGAAGTACATGTCTCTAATACCGGATACATTGATATCTCAATGGCGAGCATTTACTCACCTAGGCAATGTTGGCCGCCAGGCACATTTTTCTTTCGGCGCGTATTCCGCTGACAGATTGGACTTTCTACTTTCCACATGTACGGCATAGTGACGCAAGGGACTCAATCTATCTCTGACCGCGACCTAGAAAGCATCACAAATAGCGCGTCCGCTACACGGGGCTACTCTTATCAAAAATGCCGGATGGGGCAAGAGCACATGCGACACCACCGTTGCGAGGGTGGCAGAATAGAGCGAATAATGCTCGCTCACAGGGGAAGCACCACTTGTACGGCTATTGACTATAGACTGTGCTGACCACCGGCTTAGGAGATTTGAAACAGACAAGTCGTATATTGTTGACGAGTGGGTGCGTACCGGTGGCTGGAATCAAGGACTATATCAAGGGAAACCACCCATCTCTATTCAAGATTCCGAAGTCAAAGACAAAAATTCTCACCCCTCAGCACTTGTATATATCTTGAATCCATCTTTGTTTACAAGCATCTTACAACTCTGAAATCAACGAAAATGGGCTTCATTCAAAATAAACCCGTCCTCATGCCGTCGTCTTCCTCTGTGCGTTCATTACTCGCGCAGACGAACGGGCGAATTTCACTGTGTGAAACGCATGACCGCACTTCCACCGAAATCATCAGGAACGCTGTTGGCAAAGATGGCCAGACCTTTGATGGTATCTGGTACAGCGGTCTTTGCCAGACCACGTACCTCGGTATTCCAGATACTGAGATGATTTCCCCTCTGCAGAGGGCATCGCTTCTTGCCCTGAATGGCGACTTGAAGAAGACGACCAATAGCCGATCTCTGTGTGCCGCTTTCGATGCCGACAGCGGCGGTGACATGGCTGATATTCCTGCCCTGGTTGCGCTCCTATCTCTTGTCGGGGTCGGCATGGTCATTATTGAGGACAAGGCTATCTCGGCGCCTGGGCAAAAGGTCAACTCCCTTGAAGACGCCTCTGGGTCGCAAAGACAAGCCGACATGCACGAATTCGCTGATATCATTCGCGCATTCAAAGCCGCTAGCGGTGACCGTGATATTATGATCACAGCACGCATTGAATCATTCACGTGCCGTATCTCCAAGAGCGACCCTATCGAGGAGCGGAAGTCATGCGAACACGCCCTCCAGGACGCATTGCTCCGTGCCGATACCTATCGCGAGGCGGGGGTGGATGCCATAATGATCCACTCCAAGAGCAAGTCTCCCGATGAAGTCCTCCAATTCCTGCGCGAGTACCGCGCCGTTGATCCACACACCCCGCTCGTGGTAGTGCCCACGGCCTACTCGAAGACCACGAAGGAGACCCTCTACAACGCTGGTGCTAACGTTATCATCTACGCCAATCACTTGATGCGTGCCAAAATCAGTGCTGTGAGCTCCATCTCCGACAAGATCCTAGCACAGAATCCAGACCTGTTCGTAGATGATGAAGAGGCGCGTGCATGCATCGAGGCGCGCAACTACGGTTGCCTCTTGCGGAAACTGAGGGAAAGAAGCTACTGGGGCGAGGAGAGCAAGGAGGCAAGGATGTACAGGATCGTGGCGGAGACATGCGCCTTTGACAATATCCAGGCAACTGTCAATGATCTGCTAGAAGGAGAACTGGCTGGCTGTGAAGCTGACACACGGATCATCTCTGTCAAGGAACTGCTGAAGATCAATGCGCGACAAGTGGCTCCCGTGGCGGGGCTTGTCAGTTGGATGCCTTATAGATAGTGTTCCTTTCATCTATTAGCGTAGATGGCGTGCTGAGATGAAACCTGGGGATTGGTTGATAGGAGTTCCCGTATACAAATTCAACTATAAAACCCGAATTAGTTACCTAATCCCTGATAAAATAGAGGGTTTTAAGTGGACGTTATACGACCCGTACTATATATATTTATGGATTTGATCGTCCGTGACTGGGAACCACCCAGGACATACGTCCCTCGTCTGTATGCGTCGCTTACTAAGTGTTTTAAAGGAGCCCCAATTCTATAAAAAAGTATAAGCGAAAAGAGTGAATGGGATAGAGAAGGAGAGGGGTGGGGAGGGTATAATGTTAGTGGCAAGTAGAAATGATTCATTATCGTATCTCACAAATGCCTCAAGCTTCCTTATACACCTCGAATCAATAATAGACTGTTGGAAAGAAACGTTACTGAGGGTCTATCCACACGCTCTCGATTCTCCAAGACGAATGCATCCTTAAAACTCAAGATACCACTTCTTTAGGGGATTCCGCAGCTTGGTACCAGTCTTTCAACCTTTGCAACCTTTGACTCTTTAAGATTAGATATAGTGTTTTTTCGGTTGTATTAAAATATTTGCCTTGCTTTTATGAATCTCTAGATTTGACTGACTTATGGTATTAGCTGTCACCTATATTCTAGCTGATTCATAAATAAATCGGGAATTATCTAAAACATGCGGTAGGAGAACATAATTCCTGCACCAAATCGCAGACCATTTGTCAAATCGACACTGATATCTCGTTCCCTCATCTCCTTAGCTCGCCACGGTCTTATTGGTTATTCCGACTGAACGCTCGTTTTACCACAACACTTGCTGGAATGGGTCCTCGACCGGGGCAGGGCCTTAGGTACAGCTAATCGATGCTTCCTGCTTACAGGAGACGGATGCTACCGTGAGCGGCCCCACAGCGGCCTAATGCGGGCGGGAATGACGTGTCACAAAATCGGAGTCGGATATCCGGGGAATTCCACTAGTGTAGCGCTGCACTAGGACTTCGGGCACGCGACACCGGTAGTTCAAAGACGGCAGAGGCGCACGCGACGGTCATTGGAGTTCGTGTGACTAGGTAGGCAACTAATCCTGATAAGTCAGGTAGGAAGGCCTCTGCTTCGCAGACTTACATGTAAACTCATCGTTGCATACATCAGCAAGGATGTCACGTTTTCATTGCAACCCAACCCACTTAGGTTACTTATGTCTCCGATCGGCTGACTTGGCGCACGTTTATCTGACGCCCTGCCATTGGCATACTCCGGTCCCAGAACTCTAGGATCGTTCCCACTAACACAATCCTGGTGTTGGTGTTGCTCCACCTCAGACGCCTTCAAAAGCACACCGAAGCATACGCATGCTTCCGAGATATACACCAGTGTGATGTAACGACCATCATGAAAGATTTCAAGCATTGCGGCTGCTCTCGCGGAAGATTAAGGACAGAAAACATTATGCATGGCATGACATGGGCCCATTCAGTTAGCAGGCTAAATATTCGGCTAAGGGGGTGATCCAAGAATGGGCTCAGTATCCCAAACCCGTGATTAGCATCGACATAGTGGCGAGTAAAGCTGTTCCAACTTTGTAACTTCTCAGTTGTCTCGGGAAGCTATTCGGGCCACGAGCCATAGTTTTCCCTCATATATGGAGTTTGATAGGAGAAGCTGTAGGTTGGGTGAAAACTCGGGCAATGCTCCAATTCTCGTATCACCCCATTTGTCCATAGGCATGGTAAAACGACCCCAAGAGGCCTCCCGCCATATAAAACTACGTAGATTGGCTTCCACAGCTCATACTCCTTCATCTACGCTTGTTATCGTCTGCAGGTCATATGAAGTCCCGGGTTTCCCGTTGCACCTATCATCCACTGCCTACCTTGAGTTGAGAAACAGTCTTTTGTTCACTTCAGTGTACAGAAAATATCAACATGAGTTCTACCTTGGTCCAAACAGTAGTTGACTACTCTCATCTTCCCAAGACTGAGTTTCGCACCAAACTTGAGGTGAAACCGAAGTCCGCAAGCTTCCCTGATGGAATCAAAACCACAGGGCAACAACCACCGCTTTATGAAGAAGTGCGCCCGTATTCGGATTTCCCGAAGGTCATAACTGGTCTCACGGCATGGACGAAGGATGACTTCTCGGGATCTCCCGAAAAAGAGGCCTTATGGAAGCACCCTTTCACCAAAGAAGAGCTTGAGGAGCTGAGCAGCGCAGCTGACCAGTATCTCGCCAGCGGTCGTTCGTTGACTGAGATGTGCAAGGTGCGAGCAGGGATTAGCCTAGATATACTCATGGAGCCATAGCGGCACAAGTGGCTAACTCTCGTCAAAATAGGAGTACTTCCCACTGCCAAAAATGGCCAAGTACCTCGCCGAAGTTCGCGACGACCTGATCAACGGTAAAGGATTCACCTTATTCAAAGGCCTTCCTGTGGAAGAATGGGGATTGCAGAAGTCTGCTACCGCATACATGGGCATGGGTGCACACTTCGGCTATATTACTAGCCAGAATGGCAAGGGCCACCTCCTAGGTCATGTCAAGGACCTTGGTGAGAATCCCGCCGATTTTCACAAGGTTCGGCTCTACAGAACCACTGCGAGGTATGTTACACGTAGCCATACGATATGTAGCCCCATACTTACAGATATACGTCCAGACAAACCTTCCATGCCGACCCCGCTGACATCGTTGGACTCCTTTGCCTCAATACTGCTCTCGAGGGTGGAGAGAATGATGTTGTCTCAGGGCACCGGGTTTGGAACATTATGCAGGCCGAGCGTCCGGATATTGCGGAGCTGCTAACACAGCCTATCTGGTATTTCGACCGCAAGGGGGAGGTAAGCACCGGCCAGGAAGAGTATATCCGATGTGCCATCTACTATATCGAGAGAGACAATGGTCGAGTATACGCAAAGTAAGAATAACACTATAATGGAAAACTTTTGCTATAATCTCCAAAAGCTTACATATTCGACACAGATTCGATCCCAACTATGTTAGATCCTTGCGCCGATTCTCTGACAAGGGCATCATTCCCCCGCTTTCGGATGCTCAAGCCGAGGCTATAGAGTATTTTGACAAACTGTGCCTACAGGAATCAATCCGCAATGTGCTGGAGGTCGGAGACGTGCATTTCCTAACCAACAACCATCTCTTCCACTCCCGGACCGCTTATAAGGACCGTCCCGCCCCGGCACCCCGCCGGCACTTGCTACGGCTTTGGCTTGCTACGCCTGAGAGTGAGGGAGGCTGGAAGCTGCCATATCATGACAGTGACTGGAAGAAGAGGGGTGGTGTCCAAGTGGATGATCGCCCGGCGAAAGTTTTGCTTCACGCCGAATAGCAAAAATGCCATTGTCAGAAGCAAATGTTGGCATCTTGATACGCACCGGGTGATGGTAACCGTTTGAGAGGATTACGATTAGCCAAACCGGGAATTTTCTATAGTCATCTTGACTTTTAGTGACTGGCTTTGGTACGGCCGGTTGTTCTGAACAACAAAAGACCAAGCTAGTACATCAGGTAGCTCAAATATTTAACCTCAGTCATTCCTTTGGTAAACAGAACACTTGTCGTTAAAGACTTAAAATAAATATGTTTTACACATTCTGCCTCCTCTAGATGTGATTATTATATTGTGATGGCAATTCGTGCGCGTCTAATCTGCGTAATGAACCACACTTGAAACAAGTAGTATAATCTCTATAAGAACTTAAAAATAGCTGTAAATATAACAGAACTGCGAATATATAGTTTTTATTATTATTATTTCCTTTGGCGGAATCTAAACAACTAATCAATGTGATAACTTAAGGTCTACGTTCGTCAAGAGAACTTGGTACGCTTCAAGTATTGATTTGGCGATTCACCTATCTACCAGAATAAAACAGTGTACACACAAGCTGAAGTACCCTTTTTCGATCTTAATGCCAATAATTCTTCACAATCCCCTTTGTCATCGCCCATGCCTTGTCAAGAGCTTCTACAATATCGTCCGGCAGAGGGCCCTTTTCTAGCGCGGCAAAGTTTTGTTCAAGTTGCTGCAGGCTGCTGGCGCCGATAATGACAGAATCTCCTCGCGCAGGATCTAATTGCGAATGATGCATGATCCATCTGAACGCACATTCCATCTCGGTCAATTGATGTTTCTCTGTGGCTTCTCTGATCACGTCAAGCGCGTCGAATATGGTATCATTCCAAAAACGCCGACGGTATTTCTGACCTTGGAAAGTGTTTGGGTCGAACCGGGACATGGACTCGATGTTCGAATCCTGCGTATCACGCTTGTATCTACCGGTAAGTTGACTGCCGGCGAGGGGACTGAATGCATAGAACGTGATGTCATAATGTCGAAGGCAAGGGAATAGCTCCATCTCCACCGTGCGATGGATGGCATTGTATACTCCTTGGTACACGGTTGGGCGGATCCATCCCTTGTGGATACACATGTCGCTAATGTACGCCACCTCCCACGCCATGTAATTGCTGAGGCCGAGTCGGTTGAACTTTCCTTCCTTGTGCAGTTCGTTGCAAGTTCGAAATGTCTCTTCGTACGGTGTGTTTCGGTCTGGCCCGTGGAGATACCACAGGTCGATTTTGTCGGTCTTCAATGCTTTAAGAGACTCATCGAGATAGGTGCGGAGATCACTGGCCGAGTGGGTCATCTTGCCGGTCCCGTCAGTTATATTGGGGTAAAGTTTCGTATCCACGACAAGGCCTCGGCCTTGCCAGTCCAGGTCTCCGAGATATTCTTCTGAGGAACCCTGGCCATATACTCGGGCTGTGTCGACAACCTTACCGCCATGACTCTGGAAAGTATCCAACATGGCGCTGGCATCCTTGAGATCATGAACACGTGCTTGTTCGACACCTGGATGTGTATTAGCGGAGTCCACAAGTCTGGAATCAGAAACAAACCTTTTCTCCCGAATGTCATCGCACCGAAAACAATCGGTATTCTTGTCTTTCGTTCGGAAGCCATATTTGAATCTCGGGAGAAGTCTGGAAAATCCCCAATCGTGGTCTCTTTGCAATTCTGAGTTGAAAAGATGTAGTTATTGATGCTTGTCTGGGATAGTGCTTAGAAAGAGAGTCAGGAAATATAATTAATTTTGATAGACTTTATACCAACGGTATCACATCAAGACAACGTTAGAATCAGCCTACCATTCTTTTCCATACCCTTCAATGTCACTAGAGCTACATACAGCAAGCGACAATGCATGCCGATTTCCATCACATATCTTATTCACCAAAGCGGTATATGAGAAGGGGTAACTCACATATGCTTGACTGCCTGATAGGGTTTATACGAAGTTGTATCTAATTAACACTGTTGAACTAACGGGCTACCATTGCCCTGCCCCAGTCTCGGATCATGTAGATCCTTGGCAGGGATGGAATTGCTTTGCTCCATAACGCAGCAGTGATCTTCAGTCGAGACCAAGTGGGGTACCACCTAAGGTTATGTAGGTAGGTCTGGTAGGTTCCGTAGGCAGGGTCAAGGATTACTGACTGAAGTGGAGCTGTCTATAACATATCTAATACTACCAGACCTACCTAGAAGCTAGCAACCTATATACTGTAAAGTAATGTATAATCCAAATTAGTCAGGCGGGGAACCTCCAGCTTGCTTAAACTGAGCAGTCTATCATGTGCTTCTAACTTAGACACATACATCAACCATTTCACATGTTCATTGCAACCCATTTATCTACAGGCAGGTTTCCTACTCTATAACACACACTGCAAACGATTGAGTAATCATGCATTTGATATATATGGTCAATAAATCGCGCATTCTAGATGCGTGACCTAAAGTTATGGCGCATATGAGAGACTCGAAAGATTTGATATTCACAGCTATTGACTCTTATTCAGCTAGGTACCTAGACGATATTCAAGTTCCTTTAAGCAAAACTGGAGATAAACGCGTCTCTCAACTCGTATGGATGCTCCGATGGGCGGGGCAACGTCTTCTTAACCGACTGATTAACGATGACAACGATAAGGGTGCTCTTCTTAGCCCACTCAAACGCCTGGAACAGGCCCTCGGCAGTATCCACGAAAAACTTTTGCCTGTAAGGCAAACTTCCGGCCAAAGATAGGAGGTTCTCTGTGTTCATTGGAATGGCCTGGCCTCCAGTTGAGGCATGGATGCCATTGTGGATCACAACATGAATCAAGTTTGAGGGGGCTTCGGCGGCCAGGACGGCAGTGTTGCTAACATGCATCAAGAATGAACCATCGCCTTCGATGCAGAAGACACGTCCCGACGGATGACCTATCTGGACACCATAGGCGAGCGGGTATGTGTGGCCCATAGCGCCAATAGACAAGAAGCTGCGCGATAGGTCTTCGCCGTTCTCCTTGCGGACCATATATATCTCACGGCTATTTCCGCCAACGGATGACACAGTAACGTCGACTTTGTCGAGCTGCTTGAGCACACAGCGAATGGCATGTTCGCGTGACAATGGAAGCTCTGCCTCAGCAGAACGCCACTCCTCCACCCTTGGAAGGCTTTTGCCTATCTTGGAAATGGTGCCGTTTCCAATTCCATGCATAGTTCCGTTTACGCCGTTTTGTGCCGCCCCATCTGGACGATATTCTGCGAATCTGTGGTTTGGGACAACAAGGGCGACAGGCGTGTTGCCCTCTTTGGCGGTTTTGGCGAGGCGGGCGATGGCTTCATTGATCTCGGGGAGCGTATCTGGCATTACCTCGTAAGGGAAACCGTTGGTAGATAAGATTTCCAGAGTGCACGGTCCGGCCAAAAGGTGTTCCGGCTCATCGTGCTCGCCAGGCCTCCCTCGCCACCCTATAACCAACAACATTGGGATGCCAAATACTTCTTTGGCAACCAATGACTGCAGGGGGTTCAGGGAATTCGCAAGACCCGAATTCTGCATATACGCCACGGCAAGCTTTCGAGTTGAAAGATAGTAGCCGGCAGCAATCCCAATGGCAGCACCTTCGCTTGCCGTGACGATGTGTTCCGGGACATGTTTTGTGGCATAAAGATAACTCAACAGTCCCTTCAGGCAAGAGTCTGGGACTCCAAAAGCGTGGGTGATACCATTGCCAACAAGTGACTGCTCGTAGAACAAACGTGGATCGACAGTGGCCATTGTTGTAAGGTCTTGTAGATATAATGGGAGTTTGTGGAGTATGTCAAGAAGGAAGTATTACTACCAGAGACAGATCAAAGCTTAGATGTATATAATTAAAAGAACTAGAGACTTATTTATAACACGAGCTCTTCTTTTCTTTTCTCGCGATCGTCCTATATCAGAGCCTATCGCGTAGTATCTAAGAGCAATAAGTGATAGAGAGTTACGAATTTGACATCGATTGCCGAAGGAGCGAAAGATTATGCAGGTTAGGATAACAGTTACATGAAGTGGGGATATCACAACTCTTTCGGTGGCAGCCGTGAGAAAAGATAGGAGAGGAGTGTATGTATTAATGCTGGGTAAAGCTTACACTAAGTAGACTCCCCCGGGGTGCTGCAAAAGAACCTGGTCCTAGACCATGCATGCATGCTCCGGAAGACCCGAACATTTGATTCTAGTATAGTCAATTCACTATGGATCTATTTTCTACAGATCTATTCGTAGTTCGACAAGTAGAACGGAATCAGAACAGGAAATGTTAACCAAGTTCTATGTTGGTGATTTCACCCGCCGGCATCTACCCAAGAGCATCCTTGCAGGAAGCTCAAGACATGAACATCATCGAGGAGTTAAGAAGGGCCGCAAGTCACCATGATGTTAAGGTTGGATTCGATCAGTTCTACTCTATCTAGCTGCCTTATTTCTTCCAGAGAAAGACGCAATGTTATCTTCCGTTCGTGTGGTAGCAGTGCTAGCATTGGCTACTACTGTCAGGGGCACTCAGGGTGCATCATCTACAGTATCCGTACAGCAAACTTATTCACTTCTCCCACAGGTTGATGCTGCTCCTAGTTTGACTCCAACCATTTATGATTCAGAAGCACCAGATCCACAAAAATGTCCCGGTTACAAGGCTTCGAATGTCATCCAAAACGCCCAAGGTGTGACTGCTGATTTGACCCTAACTGGGCCAAATTGTCAAGCGTTGTATGTTCTCTCGGTCCTATCTGTCATATACAAAATATACCTAACTATTCATAGTGGTACTGATATTGAGAACTTGGTTCTTGATGTCCAATATCAGGCCAAAGAACGACTGAACGTCAAGATATACCCAAAGTATCTTTCTACTCAAAACAGCAGTCATTACATCCTCCCAAGTTCAATCGTTCCTGCACCTATCCGCGAAGGTAATACTACCATATCAAACAGTGACCTTAAATTTGACTGGAGGTAAGCCAAAGCTACGTCGAGCCATAATGACTTTATAAGATTTTGAGACATAACAAGTTGCCAGCAACTCTCCATCTTTCCAATTCAAAATCACAAGATCATCAAATGGGGAGGAACTGTTCTCAACCTACGGCCATGTTCTCGTTTATGAAAATCAGTTTCTCGAGGTTGTGACCAACATGGTACAGGATTACAACGTGTACGGCCTAGGTAAGCCAGGAGCAATCATCCAAATATCTACACACGCTGATGTTCACATGTAGCTGAGAACATACATGATTTCTATCTTGGCCAGAACTATACGCAGACCTTCTGGAATAGTGATGCTGGTATCAATTCTGGTAACCCTGTTGATGGCAATATCTATGGCGCCCATCCATTCTACCAAGAAAGTAGATATCATCCAGGCAGCAATACAACGTCTCACGGGGTTTATGCACGCAATGCACATGGCCAGGAATGGCTTCTCCGGAACAGCACTATCACTTATCGTACGCTAGGTGGTAGTTTCGACTTTTACTTCCTAAGCGGTCAGAACGAAAATGGAGGTTCAACTGCTGTAGATACCATTCGCCAATACCACTCCGGCTGCGTCGGGTTACCTGCCATGCAAATGTTTTGGACGCTTGGCTTCCACCAGTGCCGCTTGGGATACACCAACCTATCGATTATTGAGGCAGTCGTTGATAATTACAAGGCTGCAAACATCCCTCTTGAAGGTATCTGGTCTGATTTCGACATGTTTGATGGCTACCGCAGCTTCGTCAATAACCCGGTGACCTACCCGGTTGATGATATGGCTAAGTGGATTGATAGCTTGCATAAAAACAACCAATACTACGTTCCACTTATCTGGACCAACATATATCGCACAAATCCGACTAACGCCAGCGATGCTTATGGACCTTACGATCGTGGCGCCGAACTAGAAACGTTCATCCGCAATCCTAATACAGGCGACTTTTATAACGGCAACAACTGGCCAGGCTTCGTTGTCTGGGGGGATTATATGATACCATCATCACAATCATGGTGGACGAATGAGCTCATCACCTGGTATAACCAAATCCCATTTGATGGTATTCTAAGTGATTTGAGTGAACCCGCTTCGTACTGCGTAGGTTCTTGCGGAGACGGCAAACTAGATCTGAATCCAGTCCACGTACCATTATTGATCCCCGGCGAATACCTGAACGTCGATTACGAGTATCCCGAGGGGTTCAGTGTTCGCAACAGCTCTGACCTTGCGTCTGTGAGTCAAGCTGCGGCTTCACAATCGTCTGCCCTTCAGACTACGACGCCTTTCCCTTCGGCTACTACTACAACACTGGGGCGTACTGAACCTACGCCAGGCCTAAGGAATCTCACATACCCGCCTTATGTTCTTAACAAGTAAGTCCTAACCCCAAGTTAGGAACAAGTTGATCGCTAACAGAAATACAGCGTGCAGGCTGGTCATGCCCTGGTGAAGGGTACTATTTCCCCAGATGCTACACATAATGACCCGGCCAATACCACCGAGTATGAGATGCATAATCTATTTGGGTACCAAGCGGCCAATGCTACCTATCACGCTCTACTTAAGATATTCCCGGGTCGGCGACCTTTTGGCATGGCCCGTGGCACCTTTGCCGGTAGTGGTCGATTTTCTTCTCATTGGGGTGGCGACAATACATCCACATGGGGGAGCATGTTCTTGTCTATCTCGCATGCTCTAACGCACATGATGGCTGGTATTCCGATGTTTGGTGTGGATGCTTGTGGCTATACACACAATACCGACTTTGACCTGTGCTCGCGTTGGATGTCACTGGCAGCCTTCTTCCCCTTCTATCGTAACCAGAACATGGGAGGTACTATCTCCCAAGAGGCATATGTCTGGTCATCCGTGGCCGAAGCTTCCCGAAGAGCCATGGCTGTGAGATATAGCCTCCTGAATTACATGTATACCTTGCTTTACCAAGCCCATACCAAGGGTGACACTGTTGTACGAGCACTTGCATGGGAGTTTCCTAACGACGAAACGTTGAAAACTACATACTCCCAGTTTCTATTTGGGCCATCAATTCTGGTAACTCCAGTTCTGACTCCAAATTCTGAAACTGTTAGAGGTGTTTTCCCTGGAATCGGAGAAGGCACACGATGGTACGATTGGTATACCTTGGAGGAAGTCCACGCTAAACCTCAGGAGAATATCACTCTCAGCGCGCCATTAGAACATATCAATGTCCATGCACGGGGTGGCAGTATCTTCACACTCCAAGAACCAGGCTACACTACCACGGCGACCAGAAACAATCCATTTTCATTACTCGCTACTCTAGATGACAATGAGTATGCCGAGGGTAATGTATACCTCGACGACGGTGTCAGCCTCGAACCCAATGCTACCAAGATTGTCTCGGTAAGTGTAGACTATAGTAACAGTGTCAAAATTACCGCTAATTCATTCCTGTTCAGTTCACCTATAACAATAGAACCCTTCAGGCACTGACCAGTGGTACTTACCATGCATCTCCGCCGCTGGCCAATATCACCATTGCTGGTCTACAAGCACAGCCCCAGGGAGTTAAATTCAGTTACAGCAACAACAATACGATCTTAAATAACACTTCTCCGACACTCCGGTACAGTAATGGGACTGCTTACATTACTGGCTTGGCACAATATACTCCCAACGGAGCGTTCGAACGAAGCTTCCAACTGACACTCACCTACTGAAGTGTGCACCAATGGGTACGAGCCTTGTACATCTCAAAAGCCTGTCTCTCATAAAGTCTGTATGACAGAAACAACAATATAAGATGGACTTTAGACTGATACCATGAATTGCTTGTCAAGTGTGATATTTCAAGTTACTGTTAGCTGACGACTTTGGCGCTCCTACTATGTTAGCTTGTAATACTCCGTATGAATAGGTTGGAAGAAACTTTGACGCTGAAGTGCTGGGTCTAGTAAACGTGCATAGGTAGGTATTAAAGATTTAAATCATGAGTTTTAGATTCCGACTTATCCACTTATTCAACGACAGTGACTAGGTAATACCTATCGGGGGCCAAGTGTATACCCCATATTCACTAATTGATATGATATCCAAAATACACGGTGCCATTAATACTATACACGTAGTTACTATCCATTAGCCTACATACTTCATAGCAGTGGTAACCACAGTTGTCCGAGCGCATCAATATCGAGAATGGAATCTGTCAGGAGTTGCGGTGTGTCAAAACAAGGGCGTACATGGAAGTATGTACCACCCTGGGGAACTAATAACCCGTTTTCAGGTATGAGACGATAGGGGCATAGTTACAATATCCCGCCTGTTAACAGCGCGACTGCCCAAGCACTTGCTAAGTGCGTTGTGTCACTCCTTAATTATACTAGGTGGTGACTGGGTTTTATATTCGGCTATTCATACAGGGAATAAATATTTGCCAAACTTTTGTAACATTCTAAATAACCCCCCCCCCCCCCAGCGCGATAGATATAGACATTTCGGTAGAAGAACGTGTCGATTGCAGCGGCACTAGTAGTGTACACCTTATCTTCCTGCTACTAATGGCAAGAGCCTCTTCGGATTCCATCTCCATAGAACGACCCAGCCTCCAAGAAGTGAAGAAAGCCCCGTGAAGAGAATAAGGGGCCCGTAAATGGTCCCATAGCCAAATCTCTGGCTGACCGATATAGTTCCAGCATTTAGCAGCCCCACACTAGCAACCCCCCCGCTTGCGTATCCGATTCCCCTGACACCATTTAACAGACCATAGAGCATTCCTGGATCAACGGCCTCATTTCTTTCAGCAGACTCGCTCTCCATCTGTTTGAGCATTCCCCCCCAGGTGGCACTATATCCACTTGAGAAGAACCCAAACGTAATGGAGAACACTATGAGGAGGCCAATGCCACCTTGTGTGGTTAAGCCCCAAAACAAGAAAGTGGCAAGGGCGGAGCAGACAGGTGGAATCGCGGCTACAGATTGGGCGGAGAGGCTGATTCGCTTATTGTCACTCAACCAGCCAAAGAAGGCAGAAGCAATAATGCCGGGTGCATTAAATAGAGCTAGCATCAGGGTGCCTGAGGTTTGAGATAGAAGAGTGATGTCTCGGGCATAGGTGCTCAAATAGGTTTGCGGGATACCGTAGCCAGAGCTTTGAAATATAATGGCGATACTGTAAAAGTAGATGGACCGATGTCTGAGGAAATGCCAGGGGATTTTTCGTGCTCGAGTTTTGTGAATCGAGACTTTCGAAGGGTGGGTTGGTACCAAGAAGATGGCAATGATACTGGTTCCGCCGACAATTGCGGTCCAAGCCTGCAGGGTAGTCTTGTAACCATAGGCATCGATCAAAGCTCGAAGCATGAACGGACAGCTAGTCCCGACGATGTTCTTGCAAGACAGAACGATCCCATATGCTAAAGCACGGTTGCTCGTAGTATACCACTCGCCGAGAGAGAGCGTGGTTGGGCTATAAATGAGGGCACAACCCAACGCAGATGTGATGCCCTGAGTCAGGACTAAATGCCAGAGGGCCGTGCTGTAGGCAGACAGGAGGAAACTGACGCATGCGATGACTGTACCACAGAGAGCAGCAAGTTGACGCCGATGAGCCCAATGTCTGGTGAATAGGGCGAAAAGGAAAGGCATCGATAGGTACATGACACCGTTAGCAGTCGTACCAATCACACCGGTGGTGTTGCGGTCTCCTGCCAAGGTCCAGTTGTCGAAGTAGTATTCTTGGAATACACCATAACTCATTGCAAAGCCTGTGAATGTGTCAGTATTGTTACTACCCAGATATATGGTCAAACGTACCCCATATTGGTAACTGGAGTATCCCAGAGCCTATGAGAACACAGAGCTTTGTCCCTTTAGACTCCAGCTGCCTCGAATCGGTTTGCTCTGCATCCTCGATCCTTTGTTCGTCAGTAGAGGTATCTTGCCCACCACTGGCCGACGTTCGAAACTCCGGAAGAGACAGCTCTTCGACCTCTCTCGTTTCAGTCTCTCTCATTTTGACTGGACTTGGTGGTCTGGAGGGAACAGAATGAGATTGAAGAATGAGTGGCGAGTGCCAGCGTCCTTATATCGGAGCTACCCCGCCTCGACAAAGGACCTTATTGGTTCAACCGAGCAGATCTCATATGTCCCTTGAGCCGATACCTCTGACACGTAGGTAGAAATACGTTAGACTTCTCCGTGTTTCCGTTACTGCAAGCGTAAAAGAATTATAGCAGACTACCTACCTACATCAACCTTCTCTCATAGGTAGGTAAGTACCAAACTATTGACTTATCAAGTTAGTCAATTAAAGTACCTACTTACAAAGAAGCAAGATAGGTACGACAGTGCGTGTATTTATTAGTTTCACGGTATAAAAAACTATGCAACCAAGGTAGGTAAGAAGACGCATTAAGGCCAACCGTGTAATTTGAAGCATTCAAAGGGCGCGAGTGACATGAGTATTAACAAATTGAATAGTACAGAAAGGTGGGTACCTCCATAAGTATACAGGCATCAGCTGATAACAGCTGCGATATATTATGGCCCCGAGGATGTATTTAAAAGACTTGCATGTGGGTTGAGTAGTTTCCCAGCCACTTTTAACAGCACCAGGGCATTAAGAAGACCTAGGTACACTCATCGCAGTCATATGAACACTGAAAATAAACAATGGGTGACGTTCACATATTTACATAGCTACACGTTTAGCTACCAATCATCAACTACCTTGAAACTAGTGTAAGACGACGGGACCAAAAAAAAGACAAGGGTGACGGTACTAGTTTAATTCTGCTAATACCTAAAGAGTTCCCTGATTATAATGCAATTGGTGCTGCCATAAGCTAAGCTTTTTAAATCCCCGTAGTACCTATTGATCCTTTCCTACCTCTTAGCCTAAGCGATTTTGCTCTGTTGGAAGATGATATGGTGGTAAACCGACCTCTAGGTAGACGATGTAACAGTGGAGGACTCAGTAGTTGTGACGAACGACCCATACCTACTAACAGTGGGTGTAAGAAAATGACTCCCTACTTGTGCAGTTGGATAAGGGGTGCTAGGTAGTGTCCGCAAGAAG
>JAJNNV010000118.1:0-24352 GCA_022544895.1 Biscogniauxia sp. FL1348 | reverse complement strand
TTAGGTAGGTACTAACTGTACCTACCCTCTGTCGGGTGATTTTGCATGTAGGTACCTAAGATTGAGGGGACGCCACTTACCCCATATGACTTAGATGTAGGTGTCATTTTATTTGCCCGATTTATTTTCTTATGTACGGAGGTCCCTACCAAAAGTCATGGCCGCGCCAAGAATCTGGGCATTTTATCTGCCAGTTGCTGACAGCCGACACAGTAAATCTAAAAGCCTACTACTTACTTAAATAACTTAATTGTTTTTAACTTATTTACTTAATTTATTAAGTTTAAGTTTATATATTAACTTACGTTAAAAGCACGTTTAGCTTAATAAGCTTTTTTTTATATAATATAAAATTTTCTTAATTTATAAGAAAAATAAAACCAATTAGCTGAAATATAAAGTGACAAGTGTTTACTGAACATGTCGGTTGTCAGCAACTGGCAGTTAAAATGCCCAGATTCTTAGCGCGGCCATGACTTTTGGTAGGGACCTCCGTACCTATCTCCTTCCTGTCCCCCCTTTCTTTTCCACCTTTCTCGTCCGTCCTGTATGCCCAGTGCCTATCTAGCCTCTCTCTAGGCTCTAGGCCCTGACCCTGTTGCCCTGCACCTGCATCCCGCAGCATGCACATCTATCTTTCCAAACCCCACCTTGGTGCGTAATTCTCTCCTCTTCCGTATCCCTGTCGATTTTCTCAAACATGTCCGAAGTGGGAGTTTAATGTTGATCGTTGACCAAATCCAACGAAACATAATTGACCTCCCCCATCTTCGCACTTGCATAGAACATGGCTGAGTGTGAGCGTGAGCAAGCTCATGATTAATAACTGGAGCCATTTCCGTTTTACCCCCATCCCCCATCCCCAATCCATCTCTTCTTTCCCCATTCGAAGCCTTGCACTACCTACCTAGGTGCCTACCTAGGTAGGTTTAGTTGGTAGACCATCATCCATCTCGTAACGAGAAAAACAAGTAGAAAACAAAAGGTCTGACATGAAGAAAGATCCGAGTTACCAAGACTGACGTTTATTTCCACCTAAAACGCGAATGAGTTCGCGTTCCTTTTTCTCCCTGTAACACCTTGATGTAGGTACCTAAGCACCTAAGGTAGGTTGTTTTTCTTATAAGCCTGTTTTAGCAAAAATTACTGCATTGGGTAGGTATTTTGCAGTACACCATAACCCACCGGCGAATTATCTACCTATTACGGAATACACAGACAGGCACACACTATGCTTATTCCTCTTCGTCGCAGGCCGATGCCGTTTTCTATCTACTACACTACGTACCTGCACTGCTCCATCCAAGGCATGCGAGCAGGGAGAGGAAGCAAGACAAAACACAAAAACCGGAATTCGCGATGAGGGGGGGCATGTTGATATTGATATAGATGTGGGTAGGTACATATCGTGAGGTGGTATTAGTGGGTGGCTGAATGGAGTTACCGTTGCGTCTTCATACGGAAGGAATCAATAAACCGACAGGGAGGGGGAAAGGTTGCGCCAAAGAGGCGAACAATTCCGAAGGGCTTGAATGGACAGAAAGAGATGATGCTACCTAGGTACCCATTTACCTACAGCACACTTTACATGGAGTAGTTGCAGTGTAGGTAGGTACATAGGTAGTTATTCAAGTTGTAGACCGCCAGACGGGGAAGAAGAAGTTGGAGGAGAAGAAGATGAAGGACAAAAAAACCCCGATTGCATGTGTTAAAGTTGGTTGAAGTCGGTAGATAACATAGTGTACGAAGGTCGCGGCCAAAAATCTGGAGCGGGTAGTACGCATGGCCTTTTTTGCCAAGCTTGCCAGGCTTCTGGTACAGCTGTCACGCAGCTGTATTTCGTTTAATTAAATATACCTCTGTTTATAGTACTGTATTTTAAACCAAATGCGCTAAACTAAGTTAAGCAATAGTGCTTATTACTTATTATAACCACTAAATCTTATAATGAGTAAGCTATTTACAGCTGCGCAACAGCTGCGCAACAGCTGTATCGGAAGCTTGACAAGCTTGGCAAAAAGGGCCATGCGTACTGCCGCTCCAGATTTTTGGCCGCGACCTTCGTATGTAGGTCAATAGTACTTGGGTAGGTAGATGCAAGTAGGTACACTAAGTACATACATGCCTCTTTTAGTGGAAGCTAGTCTGTATTCGGTAGACCGTCGTCCCCATTAAGTTACTGGGGGACCGTACCCAATTCTATCCTTACGCCCTCACCCCACGCCCTTCGGCCTAGGTAGCCATGTTCTCATATGTTTTGCCCCTGCACATGTGTTTGACTGCACACCTTAACTTGCCCTCTGCCTCTTACAGGTTCTGTCTCCAGTACCGGTGTACATATGCTAGGTACTTACCTACCTATGTACATACATAGATAGTAATATCCACTTCTGACCACCACCACCATCGTTATCATCATCACAGCCACCATGACTTACGTAGGTACTAACTAATACCTACTAACCTAGTAATAAACCATATATTCTCTCATCCTTCTATTTTTATTCCGATCTGGGGAATCAATAACGTTAATATCGAAACTAATAAAGGGAGACCGAGAGATTAGCTTAGAGTTTTATTTTGGTGGAATTCCCCTGTTGCCTTCCGTTAGTATCACCTACTACCTACATAGGTACATAGGTAGGTATGGATGTACCTATTTGCTGTGCCGGGGAAGGGAGGGGGGGAGTGGTATCGCATCACAGCACATTACCTACATACAGCGCATCGCATCGCAATGGATCTCATGGTATCCGCATCGCTTTGCCTTGCCTTGCTTTCACGTACCTAACCTTTCACATACATACTGACTTTTTTCGATCGCATATCGCATCTCACTTCACCTTTTTCTTCTTTTTCTTTTCTTTTCTTTTCTTGTCCTTTTTTTTTAAGCTCACCTCCTCCCCACCTAGGTACTCCCAAACCCACTATAGTGTCCCCCCTGTTTTTCCTATTGTATATCTCCAAACCTATACCAGCCAACATGCGCCATCGCCATCACCACTACCCAAAAAGTATTAATGTAGGTCCCGTCTCTACCTATGTCTGGTAGGTAGGGTAGGTACAAACAAGGGCTACCTACAACTACCTAAATAGTAGGTACCACCACCACCACCACCAAAACCAATCGACCGATCCGTTTTATTAAGTTTCCGGTCTAAACCTCCACCCGGACATGCATTCGCACTTTCTCTCTTTTCAATTTTTTTTTTCGCCCATCCTGTACCTAGTACATACATATAGATGCTGGTTTAGCGTGTTTTCTCTTAGCACCGGTCTACCTAAACTAACTTTGTCATCTCCCTCGCGAAAAGCCGCGACGCATCTCCAAAAAAAGAATCACATACATTTCCACATTCCACAAATTCTTCATGAACACTTCAACTTTGTATGCCGGCCTCTCTTGCACATCATCCTCTATTTTATTCTGCTTCTCTCTCGTTCTCTTGCTGTCAGGGCCAATCTAATCACCAAATTCCGCTTCTTTTTCTTTCCTTCTTTTTTTCCTCCAATACTGACACACGGTGGCAGCCAGGGCAAACTTGAACGAGTACATATGTACCTAAGTGAGCGAGTAAGTGTACATGTATGTGCGCCTATGGTTCCATACCTACCTAGGTTGTCTTTGTACTTGTGGTACATATGTACATCAAATACATCTCCATACGACAAGGTCTAAACCAAACCACACCCACCTAAACAACCTGTTCTAGTGCAGTTGACATACATTGATACTGTTGCTACTACTAGGCACACAATCCATTACTTTCTCACCACTGCTTTCTCCCACTCCTATATGCATACACATACATCCACTCTCTCCCTCGCTCTTCCTCTCTCACCCATTTACTATTTGTTGATGGTGCTGGTGGTGTCGCCATTACAATACATCCAATACAACATCACCTTCATTGCCGACTACTTCACCAATACAGAAGGGCAACCACAACAACAATAATCATAATAATATTTACTCGTTTATTATTATTGGCATTATTATTATTACTATTATCAGCATCAGTATCAGACAACATTTCCATACCTTCTCACCTTCATGTTGTCGAGTCCCGTTTGCAGACAAAGCGGATCGCAAAGGGAATTAGAAGTTTGATAACTTGCCCACACCCGCCAGTTTGTTGTTGCTACTACTGCTGCTACTGCGCTTATCTCTTCCTTTTTTCTTTTTTTTTCTCCTTCTTTTTTTTTTTTCTTTTTTTCTTTTCCCTCTCTTACTCTTCTCCCCCCCCCTCCCTTCCCTCCTCTCTCTCTCTCTCCTCCTCTTATTGCGCACTTGTTGGTTCCCATCGATCGGCCCTCCGCATTGGTTCCAAAACTGCCCTTCTCCCCCCTCCCCATCTCCCCTTGGCCCTGGCCAAACTTGTGACTGGTCGCAACCGAGTCGCGGCTCGGGCTGGACCTGCAATCTTTCATCTCTTCAATCCACAACCAGCCCTAAAGTCACTTTCCCTTTTACTCCAACGACACGAGCAAGAAGAAAAAAAAAGAAGTTCTCTCTCTCTCTCTCTCTCTCTTTCTCCCTTGACTGGGATTCCCGAGTCCACGGATTAACCAACTTACCTACACACACAACCCACGGCTCGAAGCCATTCCGGTCTAATCCACACGTTCTTATTGTGGCGCTCGCTGGCCCGTTGTGCCGACTTCAAACTATTTCCATTCCAGTCTAAGCAAACCGATCCCTCTCAAATCACGCCCGATTCTCAATTCCATCCGACCGGCATCCTCAATTTACCCTTACACCTAATCATTCCCCCTTTTGGCATCTTCCTCCACCTACCACATACTCAAGCGACAGCGAAACCAGAGTCCATTCTACGAAAAGGAAAAGAACGCATCGCAGTGTTCAGCAGTCGACATTGTCGTATATTCACACCCGCCCCTAGACGCTCGCTACCTCTCTCCTTCCCTATTCGCGACGCCGCTACCTTCCTCCGTCCCCAACCCGACCGTAAACTAGTCGATCCCGTCCTAGTAGAACTATCTGCCCTATCCGCTTGTTCTCGTCCCCCTGGGTTCGGCGCCGTGGTGCTGTCGGCCGGTGGATAATTGCACCCGTGAATTGCCCCCATTCGCTGCGGGCCAAACCCACGACCGGAACATGTCCACTGTTATGTTACAGACACCTTCCCGGGCTTCCACCGCCTCCTCTTCCTCCTTCCAGCCCATTTCCCGCCAGAATACCATGTCTTCTTACGATGGTACTCGCTCGGCACGACAGTCGAAGCGCTACTCCATGTCTGCCTTGTATATGTCCATGTCGGCGAACGAGACGGATCTAGAAATCGAAGATGATCTAGCCAAAGGTAGGTTCTCGCCCCCGTCCCCCCCCTCTCTCGTTCCCTCTCATTCGTCCCCCTTACCCCGGCGCTGACACTTGTCAACAGCCCAGAAAGCCTTGCGTGACCTCAAGTCCAAGATTTCCTCCCAATCCAAGAAGAATTTCGTCCTCGAAAAGGATGTGCGATACCTCGACTCTCGAATTGCCCTCCTAATCCAAAATCGCATGGCCCTGGAGGAGGTATGTTTGGAACCCGCCCGCCAATTAGGCCGCGTGTCAATTGGTGCTAACCGCGATATAGCAAAACGAAGTCGCCAGTCACCTCGAAGATGCGACCGATCTCCAAGAGGGCGCCTTTCCCAACGATGACAAGACGCAGAAATACGGCAATCTGATGTTTCTGTTGCAATCCGAACCGCGACATATCGCACATCTTTGCCGACTGGTGTCCATGGCCGAGATCGACTCGCTCCTCCAGACTGTCATGTTTACCATCTACGGTAATCAGTACGAAAGCCGCGAAGAGCATCTACTACTGACCATGTTCCAGGTAGCGTTGTTCCATCTCCTATCGCAGCTAGTCTGTCTGCTGACCTATTTCTTTCCCCTAGTCCGTTTTGACCTACCAGTTCGATACGACGCCGGAATACTCGTCTCTCCTTCGTGCTAACACGCCCGTCTCTCGAATGATGACTACTTACACTAGGCGTGGACCTGGCCAGAGCTTCCTACGAATTGTCTTGGCTGATAGGATCAATAGTCTCATTGAGTTGAAGGATTTAGACCTTGAGATTAATCCTCTCAAGGTTTATGAGCGCATGTGCCAGCAGATCGAAGAAGACACGGGAAGTCTTCCACCTTCACTTCCCAAGGGAATAACGGGAGAGCAAGCTGCAGAGAACCCACAGGTTCAGGCCATTATTGAGCCCCGTCTTACCATGCTCACCGAGATTGCGACCGGCTTCTTGAACACGATCATCGACGGACTCGACGAGGCTCCTTATGGCATCCGGTGGATATGCAAGCAGATTCGCAGTTTGACGAAACGCAAGTACCCTGACGCCAATGATCAGGTCATATGCACGCTCATCGGCGGTTTCTTCTTCTTGCGCTTCATCAACCCCGCTATTGTCACGCCCAAGTCGTACATGCTCATTGATGGCATTCCCGCCGAGAAACCACGCCGAACCTTGACACTGATCGCCAAGATGTTGCAGAACTTGGCCAACAAGCCATCGTATGCGAAGGAACCGTACATGGCCAAGCTGTCGCCATTTATTCAGGCTAACAAGGACCGAGTCAACAAATTCATGTTGGATTTGTGCGAAGTTCAAGACTTTTACGAGAGTTTGGAGATGGATAATTACGTTGCCCTGTCCAAGAAAGATCTAGAACTATCCATCACCCTGAATGAAATCTACGCTATGCATTCTCTCATCGAGAAGCATAGTGGGGAACTGTGCAAGGACGAGAACTCGCACTTGTCGCTCATCATGTCGGAGCTGGGCCACGCGCCCGCACAAGTGCCCCGAAAGGAAAATCGGGCTATCAACTTGCCCCTCTTCAGCCGGTGGGAACAGGCCATCGATGACCTCACGGCAGCTTTGGATATTACCCAAGAAGAGGTCTACTTTATGGAAGCCAAGTCCATCTTCGTGCAGGTTATGCGTTCCATCCCACAAAACACGTCGGTTGCTAGACGGCCACTACGCCTAGAGAGAATTGCCGATGCCGCGGCTACATCTCGAAATGATGCCGTGATGGTGCGGAAAGGTATCCGTGCCATGGAGCTCCTGAGTCAGCTTCAAGAGATGAAAGTGATCGATAAGTCCGACCAGTTCAGTCTCCTACGAGACGAGGTAGAACAAGAGTTGCAACATCTTGGCTCGTTGAAGGAGGGTGTTCTCGCCGAGACCCAGAAGCTCGAGGATGTGTACAAGACGATACGAGACCACAATTCGTACTTGGTTGGGCAGCTTGAGACGTACAAAAGCTACTTGCACAATGTCCGCAGCCAGTCCGAAGGAACGCGGCGGAAACAGCAGAAGCAGCAGGTGCTAGGACCCTACAAGTTCACCCACCAACAGTTGGAGAAGGAGGGCGTCATTCAGAAGAGCAATGTCCCCGACAACCGGCGTGCGAACATATACTTCAACTTCACTAGCCCTCTGCCTGGGACTTTTGTCATTTCTTTGCATTACAAAGGTAGGTCACATGACCTCTTCACTCTTTACCCTTCCCAGTTTACTAATTATGATGACAGGACGCAACCGCGGCCTCTTGGAACTCGATCTGAAGCTTGACGATCTTCTCGAGATGCAGAAGGACAACCAGGATGACCTCGATCTCGAATATGTACAATTCAACGTGACGAAAGTCCTGGCTCTGCTCAATAAAAGGTTCGCGAGGAAGAAGGGATGGTGAAGGGCCAGCCAATCATAAGTACTCCCTGGGCTGCCAGGGCTCGATATACCTAATGCCTTTGCAACATTCCCGGTTCCGATATGGCGTGGCGTTTATGGCTCATTACGACTTGATACCACTTTCTTTGATATACTAGGGCCTGTCGGTCTTGTGAAATTTCCTTTTTCGCAATTTCAAAATAGCCACCCGGCGGCGAATATAGCCAGCCTCGGAGCGGTGGACAGTACTAACCGAAGCATTTGCCGTCCCTTGTCACGACGGCAATATGCCGCCCTCCACACCTAGGGGATGTCAAAGACCTTAGGCGTGGAGGCAACTATATGACACATCTAACTCCTTTTAAACCGGTATAGCTACCGGTATCTACAATACCGAGACGTCCCTAGGTTATACAAATTTTCTTTTCTTGATCCCTTACATCTCTTTAGGGAAGTTTCTTTTTTTTTTCTTTTTCTTCACTGCGTCCCGATATCACTGGCGGTTCCGTCCATCGACCACCTTCAATCCAGGACTATGGTTAGGAATGTCTCCGACTCAGCACGGGGCACCCCGCGTAAAATGTCATTCACTTGCGTTTCTGAGTTTCCGGCCACGATGCGACAAGACGACCTTACGACCCCCATGTCGAGCTTTATGTTCCCAAATCCTTGCAGCATACACAGTATGGAGTTGGAAGTGGTCAGCCTGGTAAAGGATATGTATACGTGAACCTGTATTGCTGCTGTTGCTGCTTCGGCTGGACCGGGTGCTTAAGTGTAATTGCTATTTCGGGAGTGTATTTCGAATAGGAGTGACGGGGGGGACAAGAAGCAGGATAGAGGAACTAGTAGTGAAGGGGCGTAACTCTCTCCAGGCTATCCCCCCCCCATATACATATTCGGTGGAATAAGACGTTTGAAGAAGTGACGAGCGAGAAGGAGAAGCAGGAAAACACAGGGTTTCAAGACCGTTGGTGTAACGAATTTTCTTCCCCCAATCACGTGGATAGATGAATCTCATGAATACCTACTTCGCTTGTTTTTATATACAATTATGCCTCTTTATACTTTTCATTTACGATGCTTATCCTACTGCTGAGCCTTGCTAAGCTACCTAATACGTATGCCTTTTCACCCCGTATTACGTATATATGGAAATTGATTTACAAAATCATCTCAATTTGCTATGAACGGACCCAAACCCTTAAGAGCCGGTCTCGTTATCATACATCCGCGTCTTCAATACCTACGTAGGGTCAGGAGACCGGCGTCAGCAAAAGTAAAAGCCTTTACGATACGGGAACAATTAACTGGTCCACGTCAGGTCCCCATCCGCCATCGATGCCCTCGATGACAATGGTATTTCCGTCCCCGCCAGCCTGCAGGTCCACATGGAGCGTGCTTGTGCCGACAGACCCGAACGTAGGCAGAAAAGCGATCTTGATCGCCTCTGCACCATTAACCCGGACCCCGGCGTACCGGGACGTGCTGTCCCCGTTGGCGTAGCGGATCTGCACGGTGCTGCGTGTGGAGGCGTCGCTGCGGATGCCCGTGAACGTCACGCTGCCATTCTCGTCGCCGCCGATGTACCCTGCCGCCGAGCCGCTCGAGCAGCCCGAGCAGGACACGTTGCGTGCGGAGCCAGCGTACGTCGCGGAGGTGAAGGCGTAGGTCGTGGAGGCTGGGGCGGCGGTCGCGGGGGGCACCCAGGAGGCGTGGTTGGGCATGGTGACGGTGGTGCCGGAGATGTTGAGCGGGAGCCAGACGTAAGTCGAGGCCATGAGGTTGGTGGACTTCCAGCGGTCACCGAGGTAGATGACGGTGCCGTCGGGGAGGGGCAGGACGTAGTTGGTTTGCGAGGTGTAGGTGTTGCTACCTACGTCGGCGAAGCTGGAGTTTTTCAGTCAGTAAAATAAAATCTACGAAAGGAGAGAGAAAGAAAGGTCGCATACGTAGCCCACGCACTCCACCCCTCGGTCAGCGAGGTCGAGGTGCTGTAGAGGTTGTCGTTGGGGTCCCAGCCGGTAAGACGAGAGCCGAACATATAGTAACGGCCGTCGACTTTGACGAGGGCCGGAGCCTCGATGCTATCGGACCAGAGGTAGGTGCTTGACTCGACGCTGAGGTAATCGGATGACAACTTCATGATGCGCAGGCCGTTCTGGCGGTCCTCCGAGAGCAGATATCCCGTGCCGTCGTCGTCGGCAAAGAGGCCCATGTCCCGACTCTGATGGTCAAGGGGCTGGAAGGAGCCTTGGTATTCTATACGGAGAGAAAAGTGTAAGTTTGGGCTGGTGATAGGTACTGCCTAGGAATCCCTTCTTTTCTATTCCCCCCCTGTCCCCGCCCCTCCTCTATCTTTATTTTTATTTTATATAAATATAACTCGACATATGTAATTCTTACACGCGTTAGACTGAAAGCTTGACACTTACCATAAGAGCCGCAGACTGTGTCCCCCACGGCAACACCAACTTTAGCCTCGCCGTAGTTCGACGAGTCGATATGCATCCAGAGGACGTACTTGCCGGTGGCCTCGTTGAACAGGACCTTGGGGCGCTCAACGACGCGGTTCGGCCCCAAGTCACCGCTGTCGGTGCGAGAAAGCAGGGCGCCCTCGTACGTCCACTGCACGAGGTCCTGGGACGAATAGCAGTTGATATTCTGGAAGGCGGACCCATTCGTCTTATCCTCGCCGATGAGATAGTACGTCGAGTCGACACGGATTACACCTGCGCCATGTGCTTGGAGATGCTGGCTATTGGACTTTTCTTCATGTCAGCCCTTTTCCTTTCTTTCTGTTTTCTTTTTTTCTTTTTTTTTACAAGATCGTAGTTGAGAAACTCACCGTCGTCCATGTCGCACCCGGTACTACTTGCAAGCTTGCCTCGGCAGCTGACGCTAGGGCAACTAGCAAAAGTGACCGGAGGGAAGGCATTTTGTTTCCTTTCCGTCAGTGAGATGATATTCCTGTGATCACTGGGGAAAATAAAGGAAATAACGGATAGGATCTACGACGCGATGTAGAATCGCAGCTGCAGGTACAACGCAGGAACACAAATGAATAAGTGCATATGAGGGGGGTTATTTATATTCTATGAATAGGCTCAACGCCTTGGCTGGGCCATCGAACAGGCCATACTGGCCCTCCATGAGTGCTGCGACAGCATGGTGGGATCAGAGAGGAATATTCCGTGTAAACGGGCAATATGGGACCGACAGGGGGGTGGAGATCTGCCGCAATGCCTCCGTTCCTCGTGTTGTCGGTGGAGCACCCCAGAACAGGATCGAGGACGACACTGAGCGGCTAAGTTGTAAACTTTCCGATTGGGGCGATTATAAAGAATACTCCCCGGTCTCTCCACAAGTTGGCTGGTTGCGTACACGATGGGGGATATTTTTGACCTTTTCTTCCACCTTGTTGGAGTTGCTTTGACGCTTATTAGGTAGGTATACACACAACTAGGTAGGTAAGCATTGATATCCAATCTTCTGGGGTGACACGGACTATACTTGCAGACTTATATGCCTACTCATGGGCATTATAGTAGAGACCACATGCACCTGATAATAGAAAAGACAGGGGGGGCATGAAGAGTCAGGTGAGGATCTTAGCCGGGTTGAATTCCCAAAAGAATCGATAAGATCGGAATATTATCTGCCTTGTTGCTTGGACATCCAACATACACTCGATAACGGTTGCGACTATGTGCACTACTACTCACCTACCTGGGTATACGTATGCATCGTGGGTGAATGGAAAAGCCCAGTGGTGCGCTTGTTGTAGGCCAAGGTCCGTGTAGCTAACAGAAGATACCATTGGATAATGGGAGATTTCTGAAGTCGATGGAATATTCATTAACCAAGGAGTAGAGTAACGCTCATATATATAGTTAATATTAGGTACTTAGGAATGATTCTATAGTCAAGAGTTTTTTCTTCTTGAGTATAGGATCGTGACTTTCGTAGCTTAAGCCTCAAACTTTTCCTATCTTTGTATCCCTCGAAACCAAATTCACAAATAACATTTGAGGTGTAATATACACTGCTATGTGTGGCTTCATCACATATATAACAAATTATTAGGGGCTTTTTTTTCTTGCGTGATCTACTAGATGTCGCGGGCTGCCACCTAGGATAGCTGATCGTATGCGCAAGAGTCTTCAAAATATTATTTGCTTAGAACCATAGCAGCAAACTAATGTGTAGCTTCGAATACTATAACTACGACTGGAAGCCACCCAAGAAGCCCCCCAAGAAGCCCCCCAAAAATGTTGGTCTTAGTGGTTCGTTCATCTGATCTTGGTATCTGTTGCAGAAGTTTGACTCAGGCCTCTAAGAACTGTAGCCACTAGTAGTGAATATCCCACAGATTATCCTGTGGAGGCAGTAGGCGCACTTTTCACAAGGCCATTACTAGATAAGAAGGACCTCTCTTTTGAAAGATGAAGCGACTGGCTGCCTGCCTCCGTCCCTCACTTGAAGCATTTGTTTGCTCAACAATTCATGGCAGGTCCATTTTCATTTCTGCATCTCCATGGTGACCACGCTACTGAATCCTCTTCCCTTTTGCCTCTTTTCTTTCCTTTTTCTCTCGCTCCGGCTTCCATTCAAACTCCATAACAGCCCATACGTGAGAATGCATATCAGTTCTGAGATCAAGCTCACGGGCAATATGTCTGGCACAGGACAAGGAAACGTTATGCATGACCACCGTGCAAGCGTAGGTATGGAGGCAAGAGCTACGTCGATCGTTATCGTAAACTCCATCTTCAACCTTGCCACGCTTCTCGTGGTCATCTCGCGATACTTCTCCAGGAAGCTCACCGGTGCTGGCCTCTGGTGGGATGACTATCTGGTATTCGTTGCTACTATCCTGGTGAATATCATGCTCGTACTTGCGGGCTTTCGTGAGTTGCTCCTACATTTGCCGTGCACTATGTACTGGTTCTGACACTTTTTATTTCAATCATCCAAGTCATGAAGTTTGGCCTTGGTAACGATACCGGAGACATCCACGAAAGACTTTATGACATTCTACATGTAGGTCAAGGAGATTTGCCTATCGCATTCCATTATCTGACGAAGTTAGTACTAACAAGAGTCTCCTGCAGGTTATGGTCGGATTCCGTGTCTCGTTTCTTCTCTGCATCTTCGCCAACAAGCTAAGCGCTATTCTATTCTACCAACGAGTATTCGTCACAAGAGATATGCAAATAGCATGCAAGGTGCTCTGCATTTTTGTCGTAGTGTGGTCAGGCGCCAACCTCATTCAGGAGTTCACTATCTGTCAACCACTGGAAGCTTTTTTCAATGGAGCCCCTTGCCCTGCTAGAAAGGGCATGGACATCGCCGTGTGCTTCTTCAATGCATTTTCCGACGTCGTGGTTCTTCTCTTGCCTATCAGACCGATATGGAAGCTGCAGATGCAGAAGAAGACCAAGGTTGCTCTGACTATTGTCTTCACGCTTGGCTTGGCGTAAGTCTATTTTGTGATCCTGCTACATATCGATACCTAAGGAATATTCACAGTTAACACATGTGATACACAGGACGACAACCATCGCAATCCTTCGTTTTACCGCCATCATCGACACAGACTACCAAGGAGACATGATTGGCACTGCGGTCTCCTCGATAATGTATGCAATCCTCGAGCCAAACCTGATAATCCTCTGCATCAGCCTTCCCATGCTTCAGCCGCTCTGGCGGAAGTTCCGCGGTGGTAATAAGGGTAGCCAGCAGCTTTGTGATGAAAGCCAAAAGCGTGGTGATACCTTGAACCTCACTCTACCGACTAGCTACGCAGATGATAGCCTCACTTCACAAGTTGCGCGAAGCACAGGCAGCACATCTCCACCGGCCACGAGTCCTCCTATTCATAGCCATGCGTACGCAATGTACTAATGGTATGAAGTCGAGCTTGAAGCCCAGGCTTGCACGAGATGAGATGTCTTAATGTCAGTAGTCCTTCCAGGATCCGCTACGCCCATACGAGACATCTCAAGGCCCTACCCCTTAGAGAAATAGGAGGTCTATCTTTGACAAGGGCATGGAAGCCATCACATGACAGAACATGTTGAACTGATATGTACAGGATGCTGCTGCAAGCATCAGAATATTACTTAATCAATAGGGGCCAGAATCTCGGAGGAAGAGAAGCAGAACATATTTAGTACACAAAAAATGAGTTGCGCCTCGGGAAATATTAATATTATTGACACTAGAACTAATGTCTTGTCCGTCAAATCTTTGTGCATGAATGATCATCTTGCCATGTGCTAAGGTGCTGTTGGCGAACCCATATTTGTTGGTGGGGCCAATGCCGATGTCAACCATGACGCCTTTGTCCATGATATTAATCTGTCGAGTATTTGCTTGCCCAGGAGACTGTCAGGGTCACACAATGGTGGCATGTGGAGCATCGAATTATGTAGTTATCCAGGTGTTGGTGTCAGCTTCTAGATGATTTCTTAGCTTCGCTGCTAATGCTCCTTTGTTTGCGCCTTGCCCGTTGGTGACGTTGGTAGATGGCTTGGCATCAACAACGCACAGGATCAAAGAATGTATCAATCACTAGATATACTACGTGAAACACATGAATATATGGTAGGGAATATGTGACCATCGCCGAATTTCTATATTAGGACCACCTTCTCTACATCCAGGACACGATAATTGTCTTCTACTGTACCATTCTCTCTATCTAGCGACCACGTCGTGGAATAATATGACTCGAACCACCAAGCTACGACTTTGTTTTCCCTTGCAAATCCTACTGTCATAGTTTCATTTATCTATTCCCAGTACCAGATGGGTTCTTGCTGTTCCAAACAGCCGCCATCCATACCGTATCCGGCAACTAGGAGAGTAGACGCTTCTAGTCCCAGAGTTACAGAGACACATGCAATTACGGCGCATTCTCGATCATTTCCAAAAAGGAACAACAAAAGCTCTAGGTTTAAAGAGAGATTTTCCGAATGTGAAACGATGCCAGATCCTTATCAACAATGTAGACCACCTCGGCCACAAAGACAAAAACCGCAAACTACTAGAAATCGGGAAGACGGTGACGATATTGACAGAGAGTTCTTAAGAGAGTAGGGATTTGGAACCAATTTCCCCCACAACAAATGTATTCGTTTATTCTGACATGTGTCCCAGATTCAGCTGGCTAGCTCCAGCGATATCAGTAGGCGGCACAGGCCGCCGGGGTCCTAAACTTCCCGGTGAGACGAAATCTCCAGATGAGCCCTTAGATAGGCATCGCCCAAAAGGATCCAGACAGCAGCACTTAGAAAATGCCGTCCCCGGGCGCAGAGGGCCGGCGCTTAGAGTGGAAACCGACTGGCCGTTTCCGGGGAAAGGCTCTCATAGCCATCCCGCTGCCGGACACGATGCCACGGCCGAGAAGCATCGCTATCAAAGAGGCCGCGGACCCCGGCCTGTGATCCACCCCGCTCGACCAGCACCTACAGCCCAAGATGCCGCTAGGCGCGCTGAAAAGGGTGGGAAGTTAGAAACGGCATTGGGTGCACAGGCTTTGCAGGATAATGCTGGAAAGATGGACAGCTTCCGCCGACGAGCGGAGAGTAGACACATTCCCCAGCGTCAGAGATAAGAAGAGAGAAACAGGGAGAGGTCAAGCTCGGACGGCAGAGCTTGAGAAAGATGGTGAAGGTATAGCCACCGGGAGACTTGAAGTACAATGGTGTTCGGAGTCCCTCTTTAACTTGGTGGAAAACGGTTTCTTTTCTTTCTTTTTATTTTGGTTTCTTGATGCCTTACCTAGTAGTTAGATGATTTTCCTCCCCTCGCGGCCCTTCATGTTTCCATATCGATCAGGAATGGATATGTATTCAATATAAGTGGCTCTTGTTTCAAGCGTCTCTAGGAAATTAACTAGGTATCTCAATTCTTTGTATGTACACCGGATCGGCTCAGCACGAGTATATTATGTCTATTACTAGCCAGCCCATTCCATGAAGTCGCAAATGAGGGGGTTCCTTGAACTCTTTAATTAGGTAATTCTGGAGGATAGAATTCAAGTAATCGATCTGCTTGTATATTATTGTCTACGTTGAGTAAGTATTATGAATATTTATGTTAGTTAGTGGAATGTCTTCCAGAGGGAACGCAGCCATTCCAAATATTGCATGTCTCTGCATTTGACGATAACAGCACATGCAGGTGATCATCCCATATGGCAAAACAATGGCGACAAACGTCCCCGACATAAAGTGCCGGTAGGATCAACAGGAATTCGTCGGTAATGCTGTCGTACTGATTGGTCTAGAATCCCTGGCCCACATTGTCGACGTTGATTTTACCCCGTAGTATTAACCCCGGAATCAAAACCCCCCTTTTGTTCACAGGTCGTGAGGGGTGAATGAAATAGAACAATGGTTTTTATTTATTTCCCTATTTAACTAAGAATAGCAGGAAAAAATACTTCTTGGTAATTAATTATCTTGGCAAGTGATGATCATTTGTGTGTGACACCAATCGATTCTCTTGTAGTCTGGTATAGCCCGATCACCATGACGTTGACCGCCGACGAGATTAAGAAGCACCGCACGACCTCATCTTGCTGGCTGGTCGTAGACGGCAAGGTGTTCGACGTGACATCGTACCTGAGCCAGCACCCAGGTGGACCAGCTATATTGCTGAAGCATAGCGGACAGGTATGTGAACGTATCTACGCGACAGCCACCAGAAAAAGTGAGCTGTCTGGTGGCAAAACCATGACAGACTAACTGTTATATAGGATGCGACTGCTGAGTTCCGCAAGGTCCATTCCCCTGACGTGCTCCAATACCTCCCAAAAGACAGCTATCTTGGGGAGGTTGATCCCGCCACCCTATCCTCCCTCCACATCAGCTCTCAGCAGGAAAACGGCACCTCCACCTCCTCAACACCAGCCGCCGGGCCACCACATATATCGCAGTGCGTAAGCCTCCTAGACTTTGAACCCGCCGCAACAACCGTGCTCCCAGCCAAGGCCCTCTCGTATGTAACGAGTTCGGCGGCATCGGGACTCTCGTTGCGTAGGAACCTGGAGTCATGGGGGCGCATCCAGTTCCGACCGCGCGTGTTATGCGACGTGAGCCGCGTGTCGGCACGGACCACGATCCTGGGGCTTCCGGCGGCAATGCCGTTCTACGTGTCGCCGATGGGGCAGCTGGGACGGTCGCACGCGGCCGGCGAGGCGGCTGTCGTGAAGGCACTCGCACGGCGCGGCGTGCATGGTGTGCTGAGCACTGAGTCGACAATCCCGGTATCGGATATAATAGCAACTTTCCGGGAGGAGCAGGGGAAAGTGGAAGAGAAGAGGGAGCGGGATGGCTTGGCTAATGGTACGAGTGGGGAAGAAGGGAGTAAGAAGCTGGAAGACGACACTGAGACGTTCCCGCCCGCCCAATTACACTACCAGCTATACATCCCCACAGACCGCGCCGCTGCGATAGCGCGCATCCGACGGGCGCGCGCCCTCGGATTTCAGAGCCTATGGGTTACGGTCGACACGCCCGTGATCGGTAAGCGAACAGGGGACCGGCGTCTACAGGCCACGGAGGCGCTCGAGCTCGGGCTCGAAGCCGAGGCAGAAGGAGCCGGGTTCGGGCGGCGCGCACACGTAGCCGCGAACGAATTCCAGGCGGCGCTGTCGTGGGCGGACCTGTCGTGGATCCGCGCGGAATGGGGCAGCGACCGACCGATCGTGATCAAGGGGGTGCAGTGCGCGGAGGATGCGCGCCTCGCGCTGGAGCACGGGGTGCAGGGCATCCTATTGAGCAACCACGGGGGGCGGCAGGCGCATAGTGCTCCCGATGCGCTGACGACGCTGCTCGAGATATGGACGTACGAGCCGCGCGTGCTAGAGGAGCTGGAGGTGTTCGTCGATGGCGGGTGCCGCGACGGCGCCGACGTGCTCAAGGCGCTGTGTCTGGGCGCGCGGGCGGTCGGTTTGGGTCGTCCGTTCTTCTACGCGCTCGCGGCGTATGGTGAGAAAGGCGTAGAGAGATGTATCGACAGTGAGTTGCTCCCAATCTGGCTGGCTACTTTTTTTTTTTATCTTCACTTCCCCTTTTTTCATATCCCGTCCCCTCCCCTCCTCTTTCCCTTTAATTCGAATACGCTGACATTTCCGGTCCTTCTGTTATAGTACTCTCTGACGAGTTGATCATGGGCATGCGACTTATTGGTATAACGTCGCTCAATCAGGCGAAATCCGATCGCGTGAATGCTGCTCGATTACTTAATGAACTCTGGCGCCCTGAGAAGTGGAGTCGTCTATAAACAATTGAGTTGCTTAGTCGACATCGAGACGGGCGATCTTAGGGGGTTGGCAGACGCCACTATTTACGTTGTTCCACCCTATATTGCCTTACCTATGTCAAGTTTCCGGGTCATGATCTTTCTGGATGGACATTGCAGCATCTTTGAGTGCGTTGGCCTGTATATTGCTGTCATTCGGTATTTGGTGTATACTTTGGTAGTAGGTAGTCTGTAATTATTGATATTATCAACTGAGCCTCTATCAGACACATATATGTTCTAACCTTGCTATGTACCGTGATACGATTGGCACGGTACCCTCTCTTTACCATGCATATATCCTAGATATTACTTCTAGTATCATATCTACAATTCCATTCTCTCCTAAGTATACATTGCGTTAGGTAAGAGACTAGCCAGCATAGGTATGCGATGGAGGAATCATTTTATGTAACCTCTATCACTCGTCCATTTCTCTTCACGAGTTGCATGATACATAATACGAAACTTGGCATTCTTAAACCTGAACGCAGGTATTGTGTACCTATTTCCAAGGCAAGCAACATTTTTAAGGGGCCTAACCTATCCTAGGGAAAACCTCGCGTCTAACTAGGTAGGTCTGGAATGATCTTACGATGCGGCTACTACAGGGCTGCTAGGGTCTTGGAAATTATATTTACTGTCCGTTTATTAGGAGAGGCTTAAGGCCTCCTCCCGTTGATATCCGTCGGATTTGAAGCAGTCGAGCGGATACCTATACTAACATGTCGATAGGGCTGTAGGCTTCATTTAGACTCTTGGCGCAGCGATACTCGACCTGGGGTAGAAATGGAGAGTGTAGTCTGTGGAGTGGGGAGGTGTGGGGATTGATATATTCTCGAACAGTAAATATTTTCGAAGACAGTAGTAGGTAGATAACACGAATATCCGCACTACGTCTATATGATGATTAGGCAATTCTAGTATTATAAGACAATACGCCACAAGAAGACGCTGAAAATCAATCGGACATTTTTTGGTTGGATACCTACGAAACCAGGAGAGAAACATACCGTTTCTCAGCAGTTGACTGACATGACTTCCATGTCTGACCAGCTAAGGTCCCTGTTGTGTTGCTATGGCATGACATCAAAATATTACACTCGAATCAATTCTAAAGAGCTTCCCATTGTAGCAGACTAGAGCAATATTCAAGACGGAATGCGAAAACGGAAATAATTCCTAGATGAGGGGTAGCCAAGAAAGGCGCAGAGAGACCGATTAGCATGAGGCACGAATGTCTCTTGTTCTACTGTAAGGCCTTTCATTTATGACGAAGAGGGGTTGGTAAGGATTTGGATTTTCGGCTTCATGTTGGTGTGGTAGCAATGGTGACCCTATAAACAGTCCTATGGTAATGAACGAGAATAGCCCCGAGATAAATGTCATGACAAAGTGCAAAAGGCGAGATTCTAGATTCTTAAGGATAGCTTAGCAACTCTCGGTATCGTACTGATGATTCGCCCCTTCAACTCTATAACCATCTCGTCTGCAGAATCGGGTAAAGATATAAGGCGTAGCTTTATCTATGAGCAACGCAAGGTTACATGCATATTTATTATTTATAATTGCCCAGATGCCCAGATGCCCAGCGACATAAAGTCACAACCCAGGATTTCTACGAGCCTGCTATTGTACGTTATATTGTATTCACCCAGCTTATGTGAAGGGCCGAATATGCTACCCTTCTCATCCAAGACACTTCGTACTCAGCATACTCACATGATGATTGGTCGGGTTCTGAACCGAGGCAAAATCAAGTTCCTGGAATGTGTCTTAAGAAAAGCTTCTAGAAAATAGGTGTTATTTGGGAAAATCTAACGTCGGCTGGTTGGTTCAATGAATGATAAATACCAAAAGCGCCAATGCTCGTAGTGCTTATTGACACCACATCACCATAGGCTTGGCTTACACGAGACCGTGGACGCACAGTCCTGAATTGGCAGGAGATAAGAAAAAGAGCCACATTTCAATCACTGGGTAATACCTGCGAGTAAGTCATAAAACTACGCACATAGAACACTCAAATACCTGAATAATTACAGGTTTCAGCTTGGACTTCATAGGCAACTAGGTAGGTAGGTAACGGCGAGAATCGAAAAGATTATAATTATAATGTATGATAGTTCCGTAAAATAGAACCATCAATATAATAGAACTGATAGATGTCGATACTCCATGTTTAAGTCCGAAGCCCCACCCTGAACCTATTGATCGCGATTGGAATTATATGCCTTGCTACTGGACAAGCTTATATAGGTACCGTGCTTATGAGTACCCCGGATATTGTTGATGAATGGCATCAATCGTGCTGACAACCTTGTGGGGCGCTTCTGGAAGTCCTCTAGTCGTATAATAGACGCTACAATATTAGTTGTAACTATAATACCTAGCTTCAAATGATGTATATCAACTGGAATTACATAGGGTGCATAAGGTACATAAAGTTCACTTGACATCATCACGAAACTGAAGATGGATAGGGTTCACGGAGGAGAGGTAGGCCATATCTAATATGAACTTACTTACTCGACCCATCCAAAACACTGTCACCTCTCTGCGATGTATTGATGTACTTGACTTGCCTTAAAGTACACAACTATTAACTAACCAGGTTATGATGCCGTGCTGTGGCGTGACCCTCACCCCTCCCTACGTATTACCTATCATCTTGGTACGCTTTGCTGCCGATCATCCCACTTGCATCTAGCATTAACTGCGGTTGCCAAGATCGTGGGCCTCTCTTCGCCGCAGGATCAACGCAACGGTTGTATTGATAAAGGATTCGTGGATGCAGGTGGAGAGCGCCGGGACACCAAGATCTATTCCGTTTTATCTATACCGAGTGCCAGGTGGGAGACAGAAAAGAAAAAAAAACCCCCCCGGAAAGTTACTCTTACCTACCTACCTAACCTAGATATCCCCTCAATAACGCCCAGAAAAATAATTCTACTTGCTTGTACAGTACTAGCTTACCCAGGCTTATTATTCTGCTCTCTTGCAAGAAAAAGATAATAAAACCAAATAAATAATTATCAGAAACTCCCCACCATTCCCTCATATGTTTTATCTTTCTCTTACTCTCCCCTCCCATTGTCTTTTCCCGTTCTTTTATTACACTTCGCCAACTATACCCCTTCTCACTGCCTACCTTAGGTAGGTACATAAGATAATTTTATATCTGTCCCATAGAGACCCTTTTTAACGCGCAACACCTGACGAACTCCTACTTCAACCATGTCGACGGGCGTCGATGCCTCTCCGGTGTCCGACGAAAAGCCTCCGGTCAATGGGGGCAAAATCGTGGACACCAAGAAGGACACCGATGTGGGTATAATCGGCGCGGCCTCCGATTCCGACATTATCCTCCGGGGTCCCAACGGGGAGGAATATCCCACCCAGTCCGAGCTTGATACTTTGCGTCGCGTCAAGGGCAAGATCAACTGGATTATCTACACCATCGCCTTCATTGAGCTCTGTGAGCGTTTTGCCTACTATGGCACCACTGCCGTCTGTACGTACCCTTGCTTCTCATACGCATCTTGCCAATCAATCAACTAACGATCATTGATAGTTGTGAACTTCATACAGCAACCTCTACCCGCAAACTCCACTACAGGCGCTGCCGGCACGTACGGCCAGCCCGGTGCCCTCGACCAGGGTCAGCGCGCCTCCACCGGTCTCGTCACGTTCAACAGCTTTTGGGCCTACTTGATGCCGTTGCTCGGTAAGTGAAGGACTTCGGTACCTAGCAATGCGTTGTTGATATTAACCGCCGCTACTCGATAAGGTGGATATCTGTCCGACACGTACTGGGGAAAATATAAGACTATTCACGTCGCGATTGTCATCGCCACGTTCGGGCATATCATCATCATCATTTCGGCATTACCTCCGGTCATAGCAAATCCGAATGGTGCCCTTGGCTGTTTTGCTGTCGGTCTAATCTTCTTTGGCATCGGGGTTGGATTCTTCAAGGCCAATATCTCCCCCATGATTGCCGAGCAGTACGAAGCCACTCAGCCCCGCGCCATCATCAAGACACTGAAAAGTGGCGAGCGCGTTGTCCAGGACCCTGTCCTCACTATTTCCGTCATCTACATGCGATACTACTTTTTCATCAACGTGGGCTCGCTCGTTGGTCAAATTTCCATGGTCTACGCCGAAAAGTACGTTGGCTTCTGGCTTGCCTTCACTTTACCCACCATACTTTTCATCTTCTGCCCCATGGTCATGATCGCCTTCAGGTCCAAGTATGTCCGTCGTCCTCCCACCGGTTCGGTATTGGGGAAATTCTTTGGCTTGCTATTCTTGTCTATGAAAGGTCGTTGGTCTCTCAACCCCGTCAAAGTAATACAGAACATCCGTGAGCCTGGTTTCTTCGAGAGAGTGAAGCCAAGTAACATTCCCGAAGCAGAACGACCATCTTGGATGACATTCGATGATAATTGGGTCGAGGAGGTTCGTCGCGGCATCAAAGCTTGTGCTGTTTTCTTCGTGTACCCAATCTACTGGCTACCTTATAACCAGCTTACTTCCAACCTAACATCTCAAGCCGCTACCATGACACTCAATGGCGTACCCAATGATGTCGTGAATAACCTCGACCCCATTGCATTGTTGATTTTCATCCCGATTTGCGACAAGTTTTTCTACCCCTTCTTAAGGAAAATGGGAATCAACTTCACACCGATCAAGAAAATCACCACAGGTTTCGCGCTAGGGACCTTGGCCATGGTTGTTGCTGCTATCATTCAGCACTACATCTACCAGCAATCACCCTGCCGGGAAATCTCAGGTTATGGCACCGCCTCGGGCTGCAAGGCAGCTCTTGGCTTCGATGACGGTGCTATTATCCCCGAATCTGTCTACAAGCCGCCTCTCACCGTCTGGATCCAAACGCCCGCCTATGTTTTGATCGCGCTCTCTGAAATCTTCGCGTCCATCACGGGTCTCGAGTATGCCTTTACTAAGGCCCCGAAAAACATGCGCGGCTTTATCACGGGTATCTTTTGGTTCTCGCAGGCCTTTTCTTCGGCCATCTCACAAGCCTTTGTGCCGCTCTCTGAGGACCCCAATCTTGTGTGGCTCTACATGACGGTAGCCATTATCGCGGCACTTGGCGGCCTCGTCTTCCACTTCTCCTTCCGCCAGACGGACAAGGAGGAGGAGGCACTCAACGCGCTACCCGACAGTGTCTTCAGGGGAACCAAGAACCAGGATGAGGACTTCTCTGCCATTGAGAAGGCTCAGGCCGATCAGGAGAGAATTATGCACGCGCAGGGCCTAGACAAGAAACTGCACACGGGCGAGTAAAGGGAGAAACCTGTTATAAACATGGTTTCGTCGAATCTGGAATGAGGGGAAAGGGGGTAATGGTAAAGGATAACGTTGGAGATGCTATTTAATGTTTTGTAGAGCGAACAAAATACCCCCCTATTATATCTTCGTAACGAATTACTAAAATGAATTTAGTGTTGTTTTATTCCCACTCCCAAAATGCTTATTTTTTGGTATATTTTAAAGCCTCTATCAGCCATGTATATGTAATCTTGGCAAAGTCGCTTGTTTCTGTAATACTTTCACTTAACCCTAATGAAAAACGCTGTTTGATGATGCAATATCTATGGCTTGTGGCCCGTGATAGCAACAAATAGGTTTGAGACTTGAACCGTACGGGAATTAAGACCATATCCTGCGGACGCTGTTCGTAGCACTATTATCTAAATTAGGCAAGAATCGAACGGGACCGGCCGGTTAGCAAGGAGACTAATTAGGCTAGTTTTCAACGACACCCGATCGATCTCGGATACTGTATAGATTAAGGATACGGATTATGGGGCCGTCCTAGCCCTGGCCTATAGCTTGCTCGCAACAAGTACCTAGGGGGTTTACAGCCATCGTATTTCACAAGCCCCTTGCGTATAAACAACATGCGATCAAAATCTACGCCAAGGCACACGGAAATATGGAGGAGAGCTGGAAAGCATGGTAGAATGTTAGGGGTCCTTTATACTGCCTCTTTTTAAGGAAATGATCTTCTAACTAGTCATAGAGATATTATACTTCATAGACCAGGTATTTCACCTGATTTCTTTTGTGTTTCGTTCGTTTTTCTTCTTCTAAACTGTGTATATCATACATCTATAACACTCCGTGAGCTCAGCTCACCAGTTCGCTGGTTTCGTCTATCTTTCCGAGCCATCACTTCTGTGATCTACTCTGAACTTTGTCATGTTAGACAATAAGCTATGATCAGCGAGGGACCCTCGCGCCAATTTTACGTCCTCTCCCCGTTTTGGAGACGGATGTGCACGCCCGAACCATATGATTAAAG